>JAJJMA010165271.1:0-42688 GCA_023529015.1 Papaver nudicaule | reverse complement strand
AAAAAAAAAAAAAAATTGGATGAAATTTTGTGGAAGAGTTTTTGATCTTCCGAGAAAGTTTCAAGATCTCATTTAACCAAAATGGTTAATTTCCGTAAATAAATTAGAGAGAATATTCGGTGGTTATCTCCATCGGTGGTTATCTCCATTAAGTTTGGGGAATTTGTTTCCCAGCATATTGATATTCACTAAATTTTAGCAAGAAATTAGGAGGATCCACAGGAATTTTGAATTTTTGGTTTTCATCCCGCCAAAAAAGTTCTTGGTTGAAATTTCGTGGGTTCTAGATTTAGTGTATCCAACATGGTTAGTTTCCCTAATTTTTAGATTTCCAGCCAATAATAAATCAGAGAGAATATTGTGGTGGTTATCTCCATAAATTTGGGGCATTTTTCCCCCCAAAATATTGATAATATATATATATCAATTTTCACTAGAATATAGCAAGAAATTAGGAGTATATGAATTTTTGGTTTTTAAGCGCAAGACATATGTAATGGACACAACATGTAGCAGGGAGCAAGATAAAAAGGTAGGTCACAAATTTTGGATGAATCTGCATCGGGGTGGGGCTCATAAATGTGATCGTTAAATTATACGAGTACCGGACTAATTGGGTTTTTGTATGCAACAAAATAAAACTCTCTTAACAGTCATACTCTGAGCCATAATGATGATGTTGTTGCCAAAAGCATGATAAGAAGCTCCCCATGTTCTTGAAATAGGAATAATAGGAGACACATCATAATGTTTTAATTTGTGCTTCAACTAAGATTCCAACTTCTTGGAATACCTGTAGGAGTAACATGAGAAACATCGATTAATTTCGTGCTTAGGCGAAGATTCCAAAATTTTTAGAATACTCCAGTAGGAGTAACATGAGAAACATCGTCAAGTTTCGTGATCGTCAAGCAAGATTAATAAGAGAAACATCGATTAGTTTACTTAGTCGATGAAGATTATTCCCAACTTGGAATACCCAAGCAGGAATAATAAGAGAAACATCGTCAAATGTAGTGATTCGGCAAGATTCCAAACTTCTAGTCGGAGTATATATATGAGAAACATCGATTAGTTTCGTACTTTGATCGGTGAAGCTTCCCAACTTCTTGGAATACCCCACTATGAATATTATGAGAAAAATGCTTCAACGAGGATTCTCAACTTCTTGGAATACTCCAGTATGAATATAATATGAGAAACATCGTCATTTTTGTGCTTCTCGACTTTTTTGCATACTCCAGTAGGAATAATATGAGAAACATCGATTAGTTTCGTGCTTCGATAGGTGAAGCTTCCCAACTTCTTGGAATGCCCCACTAGGAATAATATGTGAGAAAAATCTATTATAGTTTGGTGCTTCTATAATATGATGAGAAACATCGTCATTTTTGTGCTTCTCGACTTTTTTGGATGCACCAGTAGGAATATATAATATGAGAAACATCGTTAATTTAGTGCTTCGACGAAGGTTCTCGAATTATTCTGATACTCCAGTAGGAATAATACAAGATCGTCAGGTTTTGTGCATCTCCGAAGATTCTCGACTTATATACTGTGAGTCAGAAACTTCGTGCGAACACAAAACCACTCTCTAATTTGCCATACTCTACGCCAGTATCTTCCCGGGAACACTGAGCATACCCATTTATGGCAAATCTAAGGTAGAATCTTTAAAGAAACCTTAAACATATCCATTTTTGGCAAATTCGAGTAAGAATCTTTGTCTGAACACCAAACCACTCCCTAATTTGCCATACTCTAAGCCAGGATCCTCCAAGGAACACTGAGCCTACCCATTTATGGCAGATTTAAGGTAAAATCTTCAAAATTTAAAGAACTCCGACGATGACTACGACTACTTATCTATCCTGGCGGATACTAATCCGTCTCGTGAACCACAAACAACTGCAGTCGAGATAAGGTTTTACTTTACCTGCGTAGCTTGGAGTCTACATTCGCTCTATAAGAACGCTTGTGGACATTATTTCAATTTTTAGAAAGTCAAATGTTGTATAAATGATTGGATGAATTCCTTTTTCGGAAAGTTGTATGATTGGGTGGAAAAAATCAAATATTATCAATTTACTATTTTACCCTCATGAGGGTCCACCATGTTATGGTATCTTAGTTTTGTAAACGGATCTTTTTAGGTAACTTCAATACTTTAATCAACCATAAGTTGGGTCCCACTTGTACTTGAGATGGGTGGTGGTTTAGTAAAAAGTGTACTCCCATAAAAGGATGGCTATTGTGAAAAGGACCTCATTTCGTAGTTTGCTTGATGTTCATGGAAACAGGAGACCAAGAGTGCCGCCAAGAAGACGAATGTGAATGTAATGCTTTAACCTGACTGAATGAAACTGAAATTTACAGGTCACTTCTGTCAGTGAACAAAGTAATGGGATGTCCTTCTTGGTGCTGTTAGTAAATTAGTCGGGTGCTGTTAGTTTCTGTTTTGTTTCTCTCTTGTTTCTCCCTTCTGTCAGTGAACAAATTTGTTTGAAATTTTTGTCTCGAATTTTTGTATCATTGTTTTGTCTGCAACTTTAACTTAAATGTTGGCCGGATTTTGGCCGGTCGGCCGGATTTTGCTCCAAAGGCTGAAAATCATATTTACAGTGAAGATAAGTCAACATCATAGGCTTATCTGTCATCATGATGTAAGCATGAGTAAATTTTTGAATCACACCATTTCCCTCTGAAAATCACTCAATCAAATTAAACATTCAAATTCATAAACTGCAACTTTCCATTAAATCAAACTTTTGATTCAGACTTCATCAAAACTTAAAAAGACAAATTCAATACATAAACTGCAACTTTCCATTAAAGCTTCAGGGTTATTTACAACCCAAAAAATTAATTAATCAAAAGATCCATTCCATTACAGATCAAAAGCTTAAAAACCACATTCACAAGATATCTTCCCTGAACCCCAAAATACCAAAATATCTCCCCTCATTTCCATTCACAACTTTCCCAGGTAATTTTTTTGCAGGCTACTTCGCATCATAGCCAATTACCAACATCCATTTCCTTATAACTTCCCCCAAAAAACCACTCACTTTCAACCATAAAAACAGAACAAAGTATAAACAAGAGAAAGAGAGAAAGACAAACTACTACCTGCCGTCTCCAAGAGGAATTTTCTTTTAAGCTTCAGTTGAAGCCTCTCTTGAAGATAGATTGCAAAATTTGGATGCATGGCTTCCTGAATTTGGTCTGCTACGAGGGAATTCAATCATCCTCATCACCGTCTTCATCATCACCATCGCTCATATCCTGGGCACCGTCTTCATCATCACCATCGCTCATATCCCCGGCACTGTCTTCACTTGATTCATCAGAGATCTCATCGTCTTCACTTATCTCGCCCAATATATCATAAAAATCCTCAGGATCAATGTACTCATCATCCGAAGAGGCTGGGGTTCCATATCCATTGTTGCTGGGTTTCATGTCTTCATCTGTATCTTCCTCACTCTCCTCTTCAGAATCCTCAGTTTCATCCTCCTCCCCTGACAAGTATTCATTCATGGTTCTGGAAAAAATGCTTGGGTACTGGTGCTTCTCCTTCCAGTAGAGACGGAATAACCTCTCCCTTTGAAGTTTCTCATTCCTTTTTTCCTCTGAAGTCTTCTTCACTCTCTTCTCTCTGGCATTTAGTGGAACCTCTTCTTCACTATCTTCTTCTGTCTCGCTTCTACGGGTTTTCCAATAAGCATCTGCATCACCACCTGTTTTTCTTATCTTCCTTGCTTCTACCTTAGTCAGCCACTTCTCAAACTCTGCAGCATTTTCTCTCATTCTCTGCAGAAATTGCTCTCTTGGTCTCCTTTTTTCAAGCTTTGTTTCAATTTCTGTCAGATTTTTCTCTACATCTCTTACTAGTCTTTGCATCTCGATGACACTGAGACTGAATGCTAATTCTCTCACAAATCTGTAGTAAGTATCATTTTCTCCTCCGGGGTTTGCCATTTAATTTCCTAATTTTTCTCCTAAATTTTCTCCAAATTTTTCTCTCCAAAATCTCAATTGCTCTTGACTAGATTTTATAGCCGATCTTATCAAAAGTCGTGTCTCTCTGGAAACTCTGCACACCCCACGCGTTCTAGCATGCACCATAGCCACATCTCAAGTCTAATCGCACACTCAACCGTAATTTTTACTCTCTTGAAAACTCTACATATTTACTTGCGGTGGTTATCAAAAGTAATTTAATTTTTCATTGATAGCATATACTACTTGGATTGTCATTACCCGATCAAAAAGATTAAAAAACGCATATGTCATTGTAGTACATTGGTAAAGTCGTTGGATGATGACACCGACAACCTGAGTTCGAATCGTCTGCACCGGGGTGGGGGGATTTTCCTTTATTTCTTTGCCTAGCTACCCTGACTTGTGGGTAAGTGGGCTTCGGTCCAACTTAAATATAACCTTTACAATTCAAAAAAAATAAAAAAATTGAATATGCCATCCCTAGATAGCCACAATCTAGGGATGGCTTATGGCACCTTAGTGCTTGCTCTAAGCTATCTAAAAAATCTTCCATTTAAAGTTAAACTGATTGTTATTATAGGATTAGTAATTATGAGAATTAATAAGAAATTTTTAGGATCCTTTTATAAAAGGAATGTGACTTATGGCTTCTTTTTTCTTTTAGGGTTACAAAGGAATAAAGAAAGAAGAGATGGTAAACAAGTTATGTTTTCTTTAATCTTTCACATATTTATTTTAGGGTTACAAAAAAAAATTATAAAAAGAATGTGACTTCTTATGTAGGCAGGTATTTTATGTAGGAGATCAGGAAAATAAGAAAAAGTCTATTGTCTTTACGGTACCAAGCAAAAATTACAAAGATACTGATGATGTCGACGAGGAGTTTAGCACGGTGGTTCTTTCTGGGAACGATTTTAACTTGCCGACGATCAGTAAACGTGACATGCGTAAGGAATCGATTGAGGATTACTATCGGTCTGAAGGTCCGGTTAGACATGTTCGTCCGAAGAAGAAGAAAAAATGATGCACCCAGATGTCCCAATTTTCTGATCATCGAAGTTGCATGCCCATTGTGATTTGTGAATCATTTTACAAATACTAGTATGGATGAGACATGTTTTCTCTAGTAACCATCTTACTGTACATTTCTTTTTTTTTTCTTTCTTTTTTGCAAGTAGTCTATCCGGACTTGCAGTGAATAATTTGTATATATATTATCCAGTGTTTTGAATCCTGGGTCTTTCTTCTTGTTTTGTTACGACCGCACAGACTTGTATCATGATTTTATCGCTAAGTCCAAATTTTTAAAGAAACGGGAAAAATTACAAGTTACTATTGGATCCCCTAACACAAAAGCAAATCAAAAGCCATGGACATGCCCGTGACCTGATATACAATTAACAAGAAAAACCCTATTCTTATGTTTTTGTTTCGTGACATTGCTCTTGGGCTTAGAGTTTGTGTGATTTTTGAGCAGCCCTGAAGTCAAGCGAGTCATTGATATAACTTTTTTGGTGCAGAAGTTGTATTTCACCTTCCTCGTTTAACGAAACCCTAGAGTCAAGCGAAGCTCTTTGGCTGATAACTTACACGCCCACATGTTCATGTTCAAATAGTTGGTTTCTTGTTCATTACCAGGCACACCAAGTTCTTCTTTTGCAGCTGATTTTGCATGGTCTTTCAAATCTAGGGTAATCTCTTAGATCTTCTAATATCTCTGGAAAACTAGACAGATACTTTGTTTGTTCATCTTGCAAGCATAACAATCTCTTCTTTTGCAACCGATTTTCGGGTTTGTTTTTCAAGTCTGGTGATTATATCACGTGAAATAATCATATACTTTCATATCCACGCACTCTTTATTTCATTTTTGATCAATAATTTAAATACCAGGGATATCAGATCAATTGTTAATCAAACTTTAATGCTATTCTATAATAGTAATAAAAAATATCAACATCCAGAAACCGATAAAAAAAATATATAAAATACAAATAACAACATCCAGAAACCAGTAAAAAAGAAGAATACAAACTGAAATACAAAAGAACATACATAATATTGTAGTAATAATTTTCTAAAGAGTAGCATTAATCCTTCAAAAAACGTACTTTATTAATGAGCCCCCCAGATTGTCCTCCAAAATCTTTCAATGAGACATTGCTCATCATGTGAGGAACAATTCCTATGCGTGTTTGCCAAGGACAAGGCCCCCCAGACTTCCTTCAAGGTTCCAGTTTCAGTATTGTAACAAGATAATTGTTGGCAGTCCCATAACAAGATGTTCTTGTGACCTCTGAAGGCCAACGGCCTAAACGCCGACCATATGACGTCTGGCTTTTGCAACAAAATGCTCGCCTCGCGTTCCCAAGTGACCTCAGGATGTTTCTTGATCCAAAAATCAATCCTGAACATTTCATTGTAAAAGTCATTATGTTTGCGGTAAACGCAAAGAGTACTTCCAAACAGCATCATTCCAACTTCTGTGTGATCATCCAAATAAAACCTTTCAGGGACCTGATTGTATGGTGGTTCCGTATGTAACTGAAATTCCTCAGTATGCAAATCGAAGGATATTAATCTGTTTACAGATCCATAAGTGTGGTCAGAATGATCGAACCAAAAAATACACCCATTTGCATATAAACCAGATTCCATGAATACATACGGTATTTGTGTGATGACCCTCCATCCCCTCTTGTCGCCTAGAGTGAATATTTCCACTGATCCTTCAGCATCAATTCTAATTACCTTATACTGACCGGTAACTTCACAATAACCGAAACCTCTTATTACATCTCTGCCATAAATTCGTGGTCCTCTACGTGGCCGCGAGTCTCTTTCTGGAAGAACGAGGGACTCACCTGTTGCTGGATTCATAAGTAATATAGGATCTTGTGCGCAGTCGTGAAAATCATATAGACACACAAGACCGTTGCAAGATCCAACTATTGGGTTTAAAGTAAACTTGGTACTTCTACTAACCGGGTGATTTTTGAAATTATTCGCCATTGTTGAGTAGTCTTCTTCTCGTAGTCGTTGTCTGTAGAAGAGGTGTGTAACATCATCTCCTCCATAGTACTCTGATGAAGCCGAGATAAGTAGACCAGTTTTTCTTCCGCCAAGGATGGTCTTCCATTGTTTGCATACCAATTTGTTGTGAGACACACTCTCTGTTATAGGAAGACGTACTAAAATCTTTGTAGTTAAATCCTCTGGTAATTTATCCATTAAATCCTCTGGTAATTTATCCATTGCTGTTAGTGTTGAATAATGGGATAAGGATATTTAGGATTATTGTGTAGAATACTGAACTTATATAGACATCCAATATACATGTCTGTTCAGACAAATGCACAGGTGCAAATGCATGTACCCTTTCAGAAAAGAATAAACACGGCTGTTCAGATTGTCAACGGATTTTGTGAATCGTTATGAACATTTTCTACCAAAATGTTAACGGAATTTCAAGAGATGAGAGTCTCATGGAAGAGACGCCTCATTGGAAATGTAGTTAGTTAGTGCGTGCGTGCGTGCGTGCGTTATGTTAGTGTACGTGTTCAACAGTATGTGTGTTATGTTGAAATAACAACCTACACGATACACACATGTGCACAACACAAACATTACACACATGCGTAGCTAACACACTTCAAGAAGGCTAACCCTGGTCCTTGAGCCTGGTCTTAGGACTCCTCTAAAATTAGTCACTACTAGGCTTGAGAAAATTCTATCATGGGTTGTATCCTTAACTTAAGCCCATCATTAAGGTGTGAGATTAAATGAGATTATGGAGTGGGGGGCCTAACAATGGGCTTGAGACTGGTTCAGCCCTTCATAAGTCCGCGTGTAGGATTTCTCTCTGTTGCATGGGCTATCTTGTAAAAGAGCCTATGGACTGGGGAAACTGACCCGGTCCACAAAAGTCCATTATTCTTGTCACGCATCCAAAGTAAGATATCTCACGTGGTTTTATATCTATCAAACGCCACGTTAAATCCTATCGACCTCGTGTGGCTGTTTATGCGCCACTTTAACCATTCCATGGCGTGACAAAGTTGGCGTGGCTGTTTACCAGCTCATAAACAGATACGTTAGAATGGGATCGTGTGACCTTTGATTTGGTCAACGGACACGAGCAATAACGACCAGAAGAAATGCGTGGCCTTTTTTTTGGTAGGTGACATTCTTTGTCACGCGATAAGGGCGAGCGTGGTTTTTTGTTAAGAACGGTCACACGAAAGGCAATTTTTCACGTGGCTGTTATAGCTAGCGTGACCTTTTACAAGATATGTCGCGTTGCAAAAGACCCAGATTCTACTAGTGACTCATCTACAACACTTAGAGTTGACACTCAACATCTTGAAGGAGAATAAACTGTTTGCTAAACTTAGTAAGTACTCTTTTGGCCAGTCTCAAATGGAATACTTGGGTCACATAATTACAGCTGAAGGGGTTTCTGCTGACCCTTCTAAGGTAGAGTGCATGAAGAATTGGCCTACACCAAAATCTGCAAGGGATTTGAGAGGGTTTCTTGGGCTTACAGGTTACTATAGAAAGTTTGTCAGAAATTATGGATTAATTTGCAGACCACTGACAGACCTTTTGAAGAAGAACATTTTTTGCTGGAACCCACAAGCTCAAGAGGCTTTTGATAAACTTAAGGAAGCTATGACAAGCACTCCAGTTTTGGTCTTGCCAGACTTCACTAAGCCATTTGAATTGGCTACTGATGCATGTGACTTGGGAGTGGGAGCTGTATTGATGCAGAACAAGAGGGATATTGCTTACTTCAGTAAAATCATGGGAGAGAGGTTTTTAGCCTTGTCAACTTATGAAAAAGAACTGAGAGCAATGGGTAACCAAGTGGAGATCTTACCTACTAGGCAATAAGTTCATTATTTATACAGACCATCAAAGCATTAGGTACAACAGAGGATACATACCATGCTACAGCAGAAGTGGCTAGCTAAATTGCTTGGCTATGACTATGAGTTACAATATAAAAAGGGTACTGACAACAGGGTGGCTGATGCCCTGTCTAGATGGGGTAGGAATAATGAGGTGGTATGCCAAGCCATAACTGAAGTACAACCCACATGGCTAGGAGAAGTGAAGGAAAGCTACAGAGAAGATGAGTGGGCTCAGAAGATAATCCCCAATTTACTACTGAAGGATACAAGGGAACTAGATTATACTTATGTTCAAGTAATTATAAGGTACAAACAAAGAATTTACATTAGAAGTACTGGTGATCTCAGACATAAGGTGCTAGCAGCCATTCACTCATCCACCATTGGAGGGCATTCTGGGAGAGAAACTAGTTATCAGAAGGCCAAACTATACTTCTACTGGGTGGGAATGAAAAAGGAAGTGGCATCTTATGTACATCAATGTGAAAACTGTCAGCAACACAAAAGAGTATAAATTATACACCAGCTGGACTCTTACAACCACTACCTATTCCTCAGCAAGCATGGGAGCACATTAGCATGGACTTCATCACTGGCTTACCCAAATTTGAAGGAAGAGAGATCATATTGGTGGTAGTAGACAGGTTCTCAAAGTATAGTCACTTCCTAGCTCTCATTCATCATTACACAGCTGCAACAGTGGCCAAGGTATTCATGGACTCTATCTTTAAGCTACATGGCATGCCAAAGTCAATAGTCTTAGATAGGGATAGTGTCTTTATGAGCAGCTTATGGCAAGTTTTATTCAGTAATTTAGGCACTTCATTGCACATGAGCACTGCTTACCACTTCCAAACTGATGGGCAGACAGAAAGGGTGAATGCTTGCCTTGAAACCTATTTAAGATGCATGACTAGTTTCAAGCCAACAAAGTGGGTGACCTGGCTATCCCTGGCTGAATGGTGGTTCAATAGCACATATCACTCAAGCCTCAAGCTAACTCCATTTGAAGCATTGTATGGGTACCCACCACTTCAATTTGGAGTCTCAACAAGTCAATTATTTAGAACAAAGACAATTGATGAACCAGATGCTGAAAAGAATTCTAGAGGAAGCACAACACAGAATGAAGCAACAAGCTGATAAGGGACGTACTAAGAGGTCATTCACAGTGGGTGATTGGGTCTATTTAAGGCTCCAACTTTATAGACAGTCGTCAGTTCAGCTGAGAAGGAATTTAAAGCCTGCAGCTAAGTTCTTGTAAAGGTTGGAGAGGTAGCCTACAAGCTCCAATTACCGGCAGAGTCAAGGATCCATCCCACCTTCCATGTATCCCAACTCAAGCTGAAGGTAGGACAAGGACTATTGCCACAGACTCTTCTACTTTCCTTGGACTCTGCAGGTAATTTGAAGGTTAATCCACTTCAAGTTTTGGACACCAGGAAGATTAAGAAGAACCAACAGGTGGTGGAGCAAGTTTTGGTTAAATGGGAAGGACTTCCAACTAGAGATGCCACTTGGGAGGACAAGCAATTCATGAAGAAACAATTCCCAGACTTAATCCTTGAGGTCAGGGATAGTTTGAGGCGTAGGGATTTGTCATGGTTCTTAAGGGTTACCGCGGGTTGGCGTATGAATCTGTTAGTCATGTAGCGTGTCAGTCCGTTACTTGTTATGTTATGTTGGGGTTGGTGTATGTTAGTTGTGCGAGTCGCACATGTGCTTTTCCTTTCCTTTCTTTTAAGCTTGTTGCGTCTGTCACCTTATCCTCATTCAGAAATCTAACTAAAACTTGTTGTTTACAACAAAAACCCTCTCTGCTTCATTTCTCTCACTCTAGGGCAGGAAATTGATCTGTTCTTGACGCTATTTGTAGTGTAGACCACTACAGTCTAAGGTACGCCGGTCGGTACCAGTTGCGCCTCCAAAAAACGTCTATAAATATCAGCATATCGAGTTCATTTGAAATACAACTTCCCATTCATTTGAAATACACTCTCTCAATAAACGAGAAGATGTTTGTGTTTCAACAAAGCTTCATTATCGACGAAGATGAATGGCTTTGTAGAAGTTTTGTATCAGAATGGGAAGCCGTTGTCCCGGCTCATCATGCGAACAACGGTGTGTTGAACTATAATTTTTGGGATGGGGTATTGGATAGGTTTCGCATTGCCACTGGGAATGAAAATCGTCGTGGTAGGAATACGTTAGCATTTCGATGGGGAGAAATAAACAAAGTTGTAAACGATTTTGTATGTTTTACCAGGGCAGTAGACTTTTGGACACTATAAGGCGAAGAAGATTAGTTTGTGTTAAGTGCAACGAGAGAAGACTGGGAAAGGATGCGAGGTCAAGTGTTCCCTTACTTTGGGTGTTTCACTATTCTCATGGTTTTACCAAAGTATAACCCGTTTTCCATTGATCGGCTTGACTAAATTTCAAACGATGTGGTAGTAGTGGTAATAATAGTGGTAGTAGTAGTAGTAATTATTTATTGTTTTGTACCCCTCTGATGTATTAAAATTTAGAAGAGATTATCTTTCGTAAATAAAAGATATTAAACATTGATAAAACCGCTTGAACATTGACTAATACTATAACTTCATTGAACATTGATTAATCATCTTCAAAAATGATTAATATTACATCGAAATGAGTAATACAAAAAAGAAAAAACTACGAAACGTTAACCATCTTCAAAAACAACTTAAAACCATCTTCAATCTCAATCATCATCTTCGTCCAAAGGATCATCCTGTTCTTGTGTTGCATCTGGATCATCAGTCTGTTGAGTAACCAAACAGGAACCACCACCCTGCATTCCGGGTATACAACCAGGCCCACCATACATTGGCATACAACTTGGAGTACGCACAGTTGCAGCAAAGTCACCCATCCCACCACTGTGTCCAAAGAAAGAGTTAATTGGATCCATCATACCATCACCAGAACCATACACGTTCAGGGAAATTTCAGGCATCATACCAGCACCAACACCATACACGTTCATGGAAACCCCTTGCCAAACTGTACCGGTAGGGTTCTGCCAGGTACAAGGGTTCTGCCAAGTAGAAGGCCCACCAAGAGTTAATGATCCTTGACCCTGCCAAGAAGAAGTACCCTCCTGTGGTGGTGTAACACGGTAGACATCCTCGAAAGGGTTCGGGTTCTGGATCCACGAACGGAATGGTCCTCTTGGCGTCGGCTGAATAAGGGTAGGTGAAGATTGCACAAAACCCGGTTGTACTTGTGTCTCAGGCACTACTGTATCTTGCATTAGCTGAGGAGATATCTCATGAACATAGTCGTTGGGAGATCTCTCATGAACAGAGTCGTGAAGAGATCTCTCATGAACAGAGTCGTGAACCGATCTACTTGATCTTGGTGTAGTATGTTGTGACAGTGGATTGCTGAAATTAAAAGCATATGTATTCCTCCAACTACTCACCTCCTGTAGATGAAGTCTTTGCATTTGTTGATTTAGATACCAAAAATCATTACATTGTTGCCTCAACTGTTCCTCACTCGCCTCCACATTGTTGTAAGGGTAAAGGCGATCCTCGGCTGTCGAAACAATTGGAATTGTCGTATGTTGTCCCTTCGATGTTACACTCTGCATCTCCCAACGAATTTCCGGTAGATTTTGTGATGAGGATGCCCCATCAGTTGCATACGTCATAGGATATGGTTCTGCTGGAGAGGGTGGTGGGGAACAACAAAACGTGACGTCCTCAACTGGGCCAGTGCAGGTAAATCGAATCCGTACACATGATAATTATGCAGACCAATCGTGGGTTGTGTAACCCCTTTGAACCAATCTACGTAGTCTTTCTCATTTTCAACTTCTCTAACAAGTGTGTCATAATAAGTCCAACCATTGGCTTTCAATGTATCATAACTATCACGCAGGACACCCGATGAACCATGGCGGGTTAATGGCTTTATATAACCGATTCTCCAACTGGTGCGACAATCTCTCTCCCAAATACAAAACACCTCGTTCACTACATGGACTCCAAAGAATAACTCTAGACTTGGAATACCTACGGATCACATCGGTTTGTGGCGTACGGTACCATTCTTGGAATTTTCGGTGAGCGTAAGGTACTTCCACTACATTTAGATGGCTTCTAGTCATCTGATGAATTCTAAGACCATACGATGATTTTGAAACAACATTATAGGTGGTTTGTTGTTTGGCCCAATTAGTCCTCACATACGACGTTAATATCGGCCACGGTCTTTCATTGTTTAATAGAATGGGAGGCGCAATACAGAAATTGACATACCACCAATACTGAAAATACGAAAACAGAAATAAGGACATAATATTTTAAAGAGTTTTTAAGAATTGGTACAAATATTAACATACCTCTAACAGGCCATGATATCCATTGAAAGTTGTCCCGCCAATCGTTGCAACATCCAAGGCTATATATAGTTCAGCCAAAATAGCTGAACCCCAATCATAGTTCTGGCTATCTCGAGGTTCTAAAAAGCTTCTAACCACCCAATCTTTGTGCATGTAAAGGCGTTTGCAAAAAACAATTGTCCAAGAAACCACATCAAGAAATCTCTTTCAATCTCGGAATACATACTCTCATCAACATGATTGTTTAAAATGTACAAGAGCCATTTCTTTAAAGCAGCGACATAAAGTCCACCAGATTTGAACTCTTATGCTTTGAGGGTACAACGTCGTTGGGGCACGAAGCAAAATTTGGCAAACGTTCATGCCATTTATTGTCGCTACTCCACTTATCTTTATCAAAAGGTATAGTATCGCCAACACCACTAGGAATGCCGCCAATAAAATACAAATCAAGCAGTGTGATTCATGTTAAGATTCATTTTCATTTATGGTTTAGCATATTTGAATTTTATATTATTGGAAAAATAAACGACAAATTAAATCAAAGTTACCTCTCTCAACGTCATCGAAATGAAAAGTGTGCGTCGTAGGCCACCACCATTCGGAAAGAACCTCGATAGGAGCAACGTTAGACCGTCTTTAAATCTAACTCATATTATGTACACCATGGATATCTCATTAGCCTGTTTATTATTTGGGGCGGAAGCTTTTCATACATTGGCGCTAATTCCGTCACCCCCCCTCGTAATTTAGTTGCTTTATCCCTTTCAAGGTTCGTGATACATGGTTGTCCACTAGGTTTGGACCGGATACCAGTTCTGGATGCTCGAATTCTTGTGGATTTTGATTCCAATTATGGACATCAACTGGACCCGGTGGATCCCTTTTATTACTTCGATTTTTTTTTTTTTAATACATCGCGGAATTCTGGTTGCGAAACATGTTTTAGAGAGAATGAATAGTAGGAAGAGTTTTCTACAATGAACACTAGTACAAGGGAGGAAGAAGTTATTTATAGTGAGGAGAGGAAGGATTTTGCTGGAGGAAATAGCCGTTAGAAACGACGTACGTTAGGCCAAGTGGCTCAAGATACGCCGCTGGCGGCCTAACGTAGACCGCTCGACGTAAGATAAGCCTCTCGACCGTTATTATGTTGTTGAACACATTTCCTATAGTGGCGAAATAGGTTTCTCCCTCGACCTGGCCATGCAAACAGTGATTTTTTGACACATCCGTAGGAACTGCCCTAAGTACTAGCATCTAATGTATTAGCAACCACTTATTTTTTTTAATGAAATTATGTTTTAACTATGAGGTCCCATAAATGTAACTAAGGTTAGAAGAGAAGAGTGCAAAATGAAATTACACTAAACATTCGGCTGTAATATCTATCCCCTAAGACAGCCGAATGCACATTTGGCTCTAAACTACCTCAGCCAGTGGGAGCCGAATGCATATTCGGCTCGAAACTACCTCAGCCAGTTTCGAGCCGAATGTTCAACTGTGGAGCTATGTTTTTTCATCAAGTAGAGCTAAAACATTCGGCACAAGTGAAGTATTAATCGAGTGAGCCGAATGTACATTCGGCTTGAAACTGTAGGAGCCGAATGTTGCCTCAGATATTTATATGAGCTTCATATTCGGCTCACAATGAGGGTCGAATTGTTCTTAGTTTCAGTTATTCGGCTCTCTCATTAGGGGTCGAATGTTGATCTGATGAAGCATATAAGTCTCACCGTTAGATCGATTTAGGCTATAAAAATGTGATTAAACATGATATTGAAGTATCCCTGTATATTAGAAGCATTGGGTTCATCATACAATAGCTCATTTTCCGGATTTGGGACATAAAAACCATCGAAATCGTCATTTTCCTCTTGAGTTTCGGTGGAGTGAAAACGTTTCTTAGCAACAAAAAACTCCCATGTCCGGATCTCTCGCGATGGGAACAAAGATCTTCGTAGGTTTTCTTACGTGGAGGTTCACCCTTGTGGTATCCACCAAACATCACAAATCACACAAAAAAACCCAAGTTTTTTATTTTTTCCCCTCTTTTTCTTCTCTCTCAGCCAAAAATCAAACACAAAAATCTGATTCTCTCTCTAATTCATCTAAATACTAATCATTTAGTTATCTCTAATCATTATCACTAACACTAATGCAATAATTAGGCCTAATGAAATAAGGGTAGTTTAGTATTTACAAAAGTATTAAAACTAAAGGGAGCACCAACATCACTACTTGGAGGTACTAAATTAAGAAGGGTGTGTGTAGAATTTCCAAATGGCTTAAAGCATTTTTCGTTGTAGAGATGGTTTCCCCTCCTTGTATTCCTATATTTTGGGTGTGTTACTAAAGGAGACCCTGCCAAATCCCGTCAGAAACATTGAAACAGAAGTTACAGAACCAGATCCAACCGACAGTTGTGCCGTCAGAATCAGGTCAGAATCTACAAATAATTTCAATCAAAATATACAACAGTTGCAGCAAAGCATTGTAACTTCATTTTCCTAATAAATCAAAGAAAAAAGAAACAAGGACAGAAAGTAACTTCTCATACAATTTCAGGGTGTTGTTGATGATGCTACGTACAACGGGTCAAAAACCTGCTCCTGTTACTGACCCCTCTCTCCCGATCTGATATGGTGAACATATCTAATATACAATGCCAGCTGATTTCAATTCCATTGCATAAAATCCAACATCCCCACTTTGCTGAACTTCGTTGCGAAAATATCAAAATAACAATGACTACTTAGTGCCCTCGACTGCTCCATTTACGGGACCTATTTTCTTCTATTTGGCTACACTATAACCGAGAAAAGTTCACATCACTAGAGTGATCCTAATAACCAATTTAACATACATCTAAAAATATATTTAACTTGGATACCAAATGGTTTAGGATCACAAAATCCCTCAAAATGTTCAGCACCCTTCTGACGTGTACCTTGTACCTTTGATGTGTTTATGTTAGTGAACACCCTTCTGTTTTAAAATTGCAAAGTTTGTATAGTGGATTTTGACGATGTGTAGATTTGCTGCGACTCGATTGCCTTTAAAATTGGCAATCAAAGATGGCCTTGGACACAGATTTTTATCTCTACAATCATCGGAAAAGTAGGACACTGGAAAACTTTTGAGTTTGAATTCTGTGAGTGATTAGCTCTTCTACTGGTACAAGAGATTATATGCCGGAAGGTCTTGAATTCGATGTATATCTTCCAAAGACAATTCTCTTTCTAATTGAGTTCTTGTTACTTGTAAAACCTCCTAAAGAACAGATGAAACAATATTAAGTTACCAAAAGCATGGAGACTAACCTTGTGTGTGTGTGTGTGTGTGTGTGTGAGAGAGAGAGAGAGAGAGAGAGAGAGAGAGAGAGATATCATACATTAAACTCCATATAAGAAGCACGCATAGCCAGCCACTGAGCATCCATCATTTCAAATGCTATACAATACAATACATCGAAAGCTTCCTCATCTTCAGATAGGAGCTTTATGAAGTTTATCCCTGGAAGACATTTTGGTTTTGCTGCAAAAGGGTGGATAAGCGAAAGATCAGTTTAATGTAAAAAAATTAGCTACATGAAATATCCATATACAAAGTTTGGATATAACAGATTAACCAAATGCAAATTCAACTGACCTGAACACAAATCCAGCATCTGAATCAACATAAAGGACACATTGATGCCAGCAACAGCAAACGGATATTCCCATATTGCTCTTTTACCATACCGTTTAAAGAGTAACCTATTAAAAGAAGCCTTCATTTTGAATTTGAATAAAATTAGTATAAAATCATCATGGGCATTCTAGCCGACGTATGTGACGCATCCAAAATAAGAATTGCACGTACCGGATAAGTTCTAGCGAAAAATAGAAGATTCTCCAGCGAAATAAATCCACAGCCCCTAACAGAAGCAAGGAAAGAAACTTGATTACAGAAATGAATGTGGAACATGGTCAGCAGAAGAGCAACATACTGATCTTGATATATAATTCAAGTTTGGCAATTAGGACTAAACTACATTCTGCTGTCTTTTTGTTCTTTGATTTCGGCTTTTGATCATTTACAAATTAAACTTGACAATGGGTAGCCTTACTCTTTCAGTAGCCAAAATTTGAAGTCCAGCAAATCATACTGAGCTAATTAAGAATAAAAGGACTCGCACCTAAAATCAGTTGACGGATTGGGACCTTGCCATCCCATATCTTTCCACTGTTCAGAGATCAAGCCTTTAAGCTCAATATCTGGAAAAGAAGCACGCCACAGTGCTCTTAGTGCTTCCTGTAATCGGAAAGAAGTATTTGAGCTACAACTAGTAACATGATAGATGAAAACAGATTACTGCACATCAAACAATAGATGTAGAATAGGTTATGGAAGACCAAAATAAAAACAGAATCATTAAAAGAGGATACCTGATGGTCTAGCCGAGTTTCGTCAAAAGGTACCTGTAAACGTTCTTGAAGTCTTTGCAGTCTTTGCTCCTGGTAATGAGGGATAAAAAAATGTGATCAATTCATAGAACACACTTAACAGAGAATAATAGTATGAGTAAATTATAAAGACATACATAGCGTCATTCCGAGCAATAACATAAGAAAATATTCCCTACATCGCCAAGGTAAAGTGCTCCAGCAATATGAAAACCAAAAATAGTACATGAAACCTACGCATTAATACAATCCCAACCAATGGCAAAAAAGCCAAGAGCATATTGAAACAGGGAGTGTCAGTAGGGTGGAGAGGGCTCATACAGAAATTACAATCCCAGCAGATGTTAAGAGATCAAAATTTCAAATTTAATTACCTGAAGAGGGCTCATACAGAAATTAAGAATCTTGTCACTTTGGCGATTTTTGCTTGACCGAGAGAGAAGTGCTCCTATCCATGATCTTGATCCAACCATAGCATTAGCTGCAACCACCAATTACTGAAGAATGAGAGAAAGCGTAAAGCAAAACAAAATCAACCTGGTGACCTTCCTGACATACAGGTAACTAACTGTAACATAACAGTAGGGAGGTGCAGATTATTCTTTCTAAAATGGAGGGGGTGGAAACCATCTCATAAATTCTTATCTAAAGAAACCTATGAATGAAATCCCAAAAGTAGTATAAAAGAGACTCACTACAACATTGAGACCACTGCGAAACTACATGAGCAAGATTATTCGCCCATGCCTGATCATCTTCCTCGTTCTTTTGCCTCCAGCTAGTTTCATCATCATCAACCTACATTGGAAGTAACATTTCAGTCAGCTGCCAAGGTTAAAGTAAAAACTTGGGGCATCTTCTGAGTTTGCTTAGATAATGAAGATCTGGCTCTAGGTTATGTTCAGGAAAGATCCAACATAGTTCTTCTATATGGATACTACCCGGATATAAAGATTTTTATTAATGTGGTTCTTCATTCTTTCAATTGAAGAAGAATTGATATAGCTGGCGGAAGAATAACAAACATCACATTGTCAACAGAACCAACATAGAATGGACAGAATTTTTTTTTAGAGAGTGGAATGGGTTCCCCACAGAAATCTAAATTGATGAAAGCATTTCAACCATATAGCAACTGACTCCAAAACTTACTACAGCAATTAGAGATGAAACCAACAGAATTAGCCAAGTGGGCAAAAACCTGTTGGATTTCATAAATGTTGTTATCGGCTATTTTTAAGCTCAACTAGTAAAAACCAAAAACATATGAAACAAGAGTTATCACAAAGATTATTGGAACAACCATATACTATCGTTAAAATACTAGTATCGACAACCTTGAAACTTCATATAAATATTATCAGTTGAATGAGATCAAAAACTTTCAAACGGAAATAGTTTAGGCTGTCCCCTACTAAAACAATGGTTTGCAACAGGCAACCACATAGGTGAGAAGTAGAATGGTACAAAATCGAAGATGTTCATTTTAAGGTGGAAATGTGAACAATGTAGCTATCTCCATACCGTGTTTACAGAAGAACACAAAGGAATACATGGACGACGACGAAGACGACAACCAACAATTTTTAATCTTAATCTCATCTGAAGCAATAATCTTAGAAGCGAAAAACATTCATAGATGTAACCACATTTTTTTTTTTTTTTTTGTGTGTGTGTGTAAAACAAATTGTATCCAAAATGAGCAAAAAAAGACCAAATCATTACAACAAGACATACTTTTACTCCAAAATTCAATCCCTAGAATCATATCCATGAAGAGTTTGTCTGTATTAAGACAAGACACATACAGGTAATGGTGATATTCTGTATCTTTTTGATTTAGAGAAGTAGGTAGGTAGATCCCGGGTCCATCTCCAGTACCTAAAATTCCCGACAATATATTAAAGGTCGAGAAGAAAAGAAGGCAACACAAACAAACAAAAACAAGTTTATTAAAAGAAGTACTAAATCATAAATTTGAAATGATTATGAAGAAGATATCCGCAATCAATGGAAGGTTTTCTTTCGTAGGCTTTCTTGATCGTATTAATGTTTAAGTTTACAACGATTAGATTGAATGCAAGTAATGAGTCTGTGCAATGCAAATCATACAAAACAAAAACAGATAGATATTCAAGTCAGAGATTAAGAGATTACCCAGAAGTGAATTTAGAAAGAGAGCGCGGATCTCTGAGAGTTTTAGAAAATGCAAATTGGAGACGATGATGGTGGTGGTGAGAATGGGATTGAATGAGATGGTGGTGGTGGTGATTGTGGTGGAGCATCTGTGAGCTCTCTCCCAGCTATTGAAAGTGGGAGAGATAGGTCAGAAATGGGTCCTGGTTGTTTGGCAATGTTTGTTTGGGTGTGCTGGAAACCATACCCAGAATCTGTGGAGCTATATTTCCCACTGTTATCGGAAATGTCAGAAAATGATAACTTCACAAATTTTCTTCGGTTGATGACTAAACAACACCTAAATGCAGCAAAACTTCCACTTTTATTGTTAAATCCAGGTAATTTGCCTTTGAAAACGGATTACCTATCAAAATCATTTATCAAATTCAACCATCTCATTTCTCATTTTAGAATAAGATGATTATCCAGTTTAAGCCGATTAGTGTCCGTTATGCATCATTGGTGAATTTTCTATAGTAGGTACACCGAATTTATTTTCTTTAAGTTGGTGGAAATGTTCATCGTGCTTGGTGTGATCTGTATGATGCACTTGTTCTCTGCACGTATTCGAAAAAGAAGATTTTCCCATATATACTATACCAGTTGTGGTGCTTTTCCGCGAAGGGGCAAGCCACTAGTGACCGGTGAGTAATAGACAGAGTTTAGTTACACTTCTTTTACACCTCTGTACTTTGACTATTTCTGTTTTCTGTTTTATCTGTTAGTGTATACGTGTCACACTCTTATTGGCTGATGTGACGTGTTCAGCTGTCATTGGGTGTTTGTTACAGCTGTTGTCCCAGCCTGTCTTTCCCTTACCAACTTTGTCTGTATTTAAGACATGAGTATGTCTTTCGTGAATTGTAATCATTCCATTAATGAAACTGATCTGCTCTACCATCTTCACTATGGTATCAGACTGAGAAATCCTCAAAATTGGATTCTCAGGTTCTCGATCTTCAATCGTTCCGCTGTAATCTCAGAAACAAAACTTTCTTTCTGTGTTTTGTTTTGTTAATCTTTTCAACAAAAAATCTTAGATCCAGATCTGTCAAAATCAAGAAATCAGAGAATCAAAATATCAACTCAATTACATCTGTTCCACTACATACTTTAGCCAATATAATACCTATCAAGTTGCAAGAAGACAACTATCATACCTGGAAAGTCTTGTTACTCCTGTTCTTCGCAGATTTAGAGCTTATGGATATGTTGATGGAACGAATGTATGTCCTGAAAGATTTCCAAACATGGCATCTCAAATGGCGCGCAATGAAAATCAGTACTATACACGATAGATAGATGATGATACCTGTGTTCTGCTGCTTCTCAATGCTTCGATTTCTCCATCTGTAATATCTCATGTAGCAAATTGTACCACTTCAAAGGAACTATGGGATAATCTTCAAGAAAGGTTTGGTTCCTCTTCCACTGCTCATTCAATTCAATTGAGAACACAACTTCAAAATCTACGATTAGGATCTTCCAAGATTTCGCATTATCTGTCTCAAATTGAAAGAATTCGTAATCAGCTAGCTGCTAATGGATCAAGAATCTCTGATGATGAGCTTCTGGTTACTATTCTTAATGGTCTTGGACCTGATTACCATGCTTTTGCTACTTCTGTAAGAGTCAGATCTCCTCCTATCACTTTTACTCAATTGCACAACCTTTTGCTTAGTGAAGAGATTGTTATTACTGAGAGAAACAGATCTCTTCAACAAGATGCTGCTTCCAGAGTTTTTCTTGCTTCCACATCAAATGGTAGAGGTGGTTTTAGACCTCAGTTTAACAATAGAGGAAGAGGAAGAAATTCAGCAGTCAGAGGAGGTTTTCATGGCACTACTTCAGGCTTCAGACCAAATACTAGTGGAATGTTGAGAGGTACTACACCAAATTTTAATTCAACATCTTCTACAAGGCCAACATGTCAGATCTGTTCTAAGCAAGGTCACACTGCTCTTGACTGCTATCATAGACTCAATTTTGCATATCAAGGTAGGGAGCCACCACAAAATCTGTCTGTTATGCTTGCTAGTGCAAATATATTGGGAGAAAATCCTTGGTTTATTGACTCTGGAGCTACAAATCATCTAACATCAAATGAAGATAATCTTGGAGCATCTACTTCTTATTCTGGAAATACTCAAGTTGCTACAGCTAATGGAGAAGGTATGAATATATCTAAAGTTGGTAATTCTCTATTACAGCTTAAAGATAATTCTTCTTACTCTTTAAACAATATTCTTCATATTCCAAATGTGACACAGAATTTAATTTTTGTACATCAATTTACTAGTGATAATAACTGTTCACTCACTTTTACTCCAACTGATTATGTTGCTAAGGACCTAGCAACCAAGAGGATACTTTTTCAAGGGCTCAGTAGGCATGGCTTATATCCTCTACATGGAAGAATTCAGAAATCTGCTTCATCTCCAACCTCCACATCAGTCTCACCATTTAGTGTTCTATCCTGTGTTCAAGTTCCAGCTGAGACATGGCATAGAAGACTAGCACATCCATCTTTCCAGTCTATGAATAAAATTTGCAAGGATTTGCATCTGAATAATGTTGCTAATAAGCCTTTGTCTTGTGTTGAATGTAGACTTGCTAGAAGTCATAAGCAACCTTTTTCTGTTTCTTTAGATGGTAGTGTTTCTCCACTTGATTTACTTCACATGGACATATGGGGTCCATTCCTGTACTCTCTGTATCAGGTTACAAATATTATGTGAATATATTGGATGATTACACCAAGTTTTGTTGGATTTTTCCTCTCTCTGCTAAGTCTGATTTTAAGGTTGTTTTCTATAAGTATAAGGCTTTGGTTGAGAATTTTTTCAGTAGAACTATAAAGGTAATAAGATCTGATGGTGGTGGTGAGTTTGTAAATCAGGAGTTGGGAGAGTTTTTGTCCACTAATGGCATTGCTCATGAGTTAACTTGTCCTCACACCCCTGAGCAAAATGGGGTTGCTGAATCTAAGCACAAGCATCTTATTGAGATCACAAGAGCTTTTCTTATTCAGTCAGGTGTTCCAGATAGTTTTTGGGTTGAAGCATTGTCAACAGCCAATTATGTAATAAATAGATTGCCTACAAAGACATTACAGATGATATCTCCTTTTGAAGCTCTTTATGACAGATTTCCAGACTACAAGTTTTTGAAAGTGTTTGGGTGTTTATGTTTTCCATGGTTGAAGCCATACACAAGTAATAAACTTGAATCAAGGAGCAAGGCCTGTGTGTTTGTGGGATATAGTGCTCATCAGAAAGGGTACAGATGTTTAGACCCTAGTTCTGGCAAAGTATATGTTTCAAGACATGTTGTCTTTGAAGAAAGTGTTTTTCCTTTTCAGAAAGTTGGCGCTATTCCTTCCTCTTTATCTTCTGACAGCTTTCCTTCAATTGATGTAACTCATACAAGAAAATCCTCTACTACAACAGAGTTGTCAACTACATCAGCTACAGAGAGTTCAGGTACTGATGGTTTACCTTCTACTGCATCACACTCTACTTCAGATTGTACTATTGCAGAAGCTTCAACAACTTCATCTGATGCATCCCATTCTCATCCTATGGTTACTAGGAGAAAGTAAGGTATTTTTAAACCTAAAGTTTACTCTACTAAGTATCCTTTACCTGTTGCATTCAATGTTTCAAGACACATTGCACCTACTTCCTACATTAAAGCTATGAACATACCTATTTGGAGAGATTCTATGGAAGATGAGTATGAAGCATTAGAACGAGCTGGTACTTGGATTCTTGTTCCTCCTCATCCATCACAGAATGTTGTAGGTTGTAAATGGGTTTTCAAGGTTAAAGAGAACTCTAATGGATCATTTGACAGATATAAGTCAAAACTTGTAGCTAAGGGTTATACACAAATGGAGGGTCATGACTACACAGATACTTTCTCTCCAGTTGTTAAGCCTACAACAATCAGGTTAGTTCTTTCTCTGGCTGTTAATAATGGTTGGTCACTCAAACAACTTGATGTAAGTAATGCCTTCCTTCATGGCAATCTAAAAGAGGATGTATATATGTCTCAGCCACCTGGTTTTAAGAGTAAGAACATCCTGACTATGTGTGTAAGTTGCAGAAATCACTGTATGGGTTAAAACAAGCTCCAAGAGCTTGGTATGAAAAGCTAGCTGATGCTCTAACTGATCTTGAGTTTCAACCTTCACTTGCTGATTCTTCTCTGTTCATTCACAAGGTTGGTAAGCAGATCACTGTTGTCCTTGTTTATGTGGATGACATTATCATAACAGGAAGTTCAGCTGAATTCTGCAATGCTACTATTCAAAAGTTACAACAGCAATTTCCAGTTAAGGACTTAGGTGAACTGCACTACTTTTTGGGGCTTGAGGTAAAGAGAAGCAGTGCTGGTATTTTCTTATCTCAATCTAAATATGCTGTTGAACTACTTCAAAAGACAGATATGGAAGGAGCTAAACCATGTTCTACACCTTGTCCTGCAAACTTTAAACTCAGTAAGAGTGATGGTGAACCATTAGACAACATGACTGAGTACAGGTCAATTGTTGGTGCACTGCAGTACTTGACATGGACAAGACCAGATTTATCTTTTGCTGTTAATCAAGTGTGTCAGTTTATGCATGCTCCTACAACTGCACACATGACAGCAGTTAAGAGAATATTGAGGTACATTAAGGGAACTTTGAGTAAAGGTATATGGTTTACAAAAGGATTTCAGGCTGTTTATGGCTATACAGATGCAGACTGGGCAGGGCATCCTGATGACAGAAAGTCTACAGGTGGATTTTGTGTATTTTTTGGTGGAAATCCTGTTTCTTGGTCAGCTAAAAAGTAAGCTACAGTGGCAAGATCTTCTACAGAAGCAGAATACAAGTCACTGGCTAACACTGCTGCTGAGGTACTCTGGCTTTGCTATTTACTTAGAGATTTGAACATCTTTCTGCTAGAAGCTCCAACTATACTGTGTGATAACAAAAGTTCTATTTCGCTTGCATCAAATCCTGTGTTTCACAGTAGAATGAAGCATTTAGCTGTGGACTTTCACTTTGTTAGGGAATTGATTAACAACAAGTCTTTACAGATTCAGTATGTTGCTTCTGATGCTCAAATAGCTGACATATTTACAAAGGGACTTTCTGCACCTAGGCTGGATTTTTTGAAGACCAAGCTTCATGTGCTGCAACCACATGAGCTTGCGGGAGGATAATAGACAGAGTTTAGTTACACTTCTTTTACACCTCTGTACTTTGACTATTTCTGTTTTCTGTTTTATCTGTTAGTGTATACGTGTCACACTCTTATTGGCTGTTGTGATGTGTTCAGCTGTCATTGGGTGTTTGTTACAGCTGTTGTCCCAGCCTGTCTTTCCCTTACCAACTCTGTCTGTATTTAAGACATGAGTATGTCTTTCGTGAATTGTAATCATTCTTCATTAATGAAACTGATCTGCTCTACCATCTTCACTAGTGAGATCCCTCAAATCATGCAAAGGGCTGAGATTCCTGTGATGCTTTTATACCATATATGGGTCTTATTTTCTACACATAAGAGTTTGTCTATAAAATTATGCTCAAGGCCCCTTCCTATGGGTGCAAGCAAACCCACTATTTGCCATGCCAGGTGGCCTACCAAAGTTCCTACGCCGCTATGGTAAACGATGGATTTTCCATCGACATCGATGAAAATCTCATCGACTATAAGAATTTCTATCGTCAACAGTTATATTTTTAAAATCGATGGAAATTCCATCGATTATAAATAAAGGAGATTTTGAATCCAAAATCACACCAACAATTTTACTATTTCTTGCTATCTTCTACTTTATCTTCTGCTCTTCTTTTGCTGATTAAAATGGGAGAACTTGCATCACTTCTTGATTTCTTTGGAGTTGTACTGGAAGCTGTTATTAATAAGATTTGTCAAGGGTGTAGAAAAATAAAGAATGCTAAAAAGCAGAGAAGTATGATCATTTTGAAAATTAACCAATTGAAGCTTCCGGCTAAAAGGTAAAGAAGAGTTCAAGGAAAAGGCAAAGAAATTTTGAAAGTTATTCGTATTACTTGGAAAAAAAAAATCAAGGAAACTCTTACAAAGAACGCATTAGATGGAAGTTGCTTCAGTTGAAAAAGATAAACAAGGGGCCAAAGATAGTGAGAGAGCGTCAAACTGAAGTTGCTTCAATTGAAGAAGATAAACAAGTGGTAGAAGATAGTCAGAGATTTTTTATGAAATCCATTTATATGTTGTAAATGCACTTCAAAGTTATATTTTGTGAAAAATGGCGCAATATTGTAAATTTTCATCAAAAATTAGTAATTACACTCCATTTTATGATCTAATTCTTTGCAGTGACCAAACATAGCAAACTACACTCTTTGCAATGCCCAAACTTAGCAATGAGTTTATTCAAAACAGAACCCGGCTTTAGCAAGTGCATCGGCAACTTCAAAATGAATAAATGACTCTCCTCTCCGTTTGGTATACTCCTTCTAGGCTACAAATATATCGCCTTTGTAGATATCTAGAATATGGTTGTATTTGTAGCACCAACCTCTAACTGCTAAGGTACGATCTCGAGTCCAATCATGACTGAATTGGATTCTTGGCTTCCGATATGTACACGGCCTATCAGGTTTGGATTTGTATGTAATGCCACCAAATACATATATCCAAAAAAGATGATAAATTTGGCCCTGGATTTTTGGTACTCTCTGTCGCGAGAGAGAAGGTTACTTGAAATTGTTTTAAGAATTGGAAAGATTGATTTGATAAGCAAGAATGAGTGGAGATACTATAATCTGTATGAATGTACAATGATCTTAGAAAATCTATGTCAGGTTTCCAATTACCTAAGTTGGTGTTATCAATATATCTATTGAGGTTATCCTCTTTTATGAAGAAAAAAAAAAGATGATCATGATCCTTATTTGCGTACATGTTTCATGTAATGATACATTTTTTGATCCATTTGGTATCTATTTTAGTTTGTTCTACTCGTTTAATATCGAACCAACCCAGTCTCATTGTACTTTTCATAGATGATGGAGTTGAAGTTGATGGGGGAGTTTGATGATTGAGTTACTGGAGGAGGGGTATCTAAAGCTCCAATTGATAAATTTGGTGTTAAAGATTCTGGAGTTGATTGGGGAGATGCTAGAGGAATGGCAAAGGTTAAAGGTTCTTTTTCTGATTTCGATTGGCGTAATTTATTAGTGTCTCATCTGTGGATCGAGTTGACGGAGTAGAAGATGGAGTAGATATTGTTGAAGTATATTTTATTTCATTTGTGATTTCGATTGGCTTAAGCTTATCAGTATCGCATCTATAGATCTATTTGACGGAGTAGAAGATGGGGTAGATGAAGAAGGATTTAACATTATGAAAAATATCGAGCGGGATGAATTTTTTGTTAAAACTTGATAGAAGATGTGAGTAAAACTGAGTTTGAACTTGGGTATATAGAGGAAATTAAATTACAGTTGTTGGATGGACCGAAGGCATTCACATCGACCGATAGATTTATATCGGTTTCGATGAAATTACCATCGGCAGATGGAATTCCATCTGAAAAGACGAGGGTATCGAGTACACCACCAATATTTTATCTTGAAACCTATAAGATTAACCTTGAATGGCTCCTGTAATCAAGAACTCAAGAACAAGATCTCTTTCGTAACTGATTGAATCACACAACGGGAATCAATACAAGATACAGAAAGACTATGTCAACACACAAGTAAGATACTTTAATTATAAATAACGAATCAAATATAATGCAGAAATAAAGTAAAGTACACACAAGAATTTTGTTAACGAGGAAACTACAAACTCGTAGAAAAACCTCGGGACCTAGTTCAGTTTTGAATACTCTTAGGAATTAAATCGCCAACACACCTACTCTCAGACTTCAGTCTAGATGGTTAAAACAATATGATCCTAATACGACTATTAGTCACAAAACTTCCCTTAAGTATTCCTGCGCCTATAACCATAGCAAGGTGATCACGCACATGTATTCCCCTAGAGAAACAGACGTCCTTTACTGTCTTCCCTCATAGTTTCTCCACAGTCCTTCGTGAAGACTATCGCTACTTGACTTCAAATCGGACGACTACAAACTTTACGGACAACAACCAAACAACGGAAGGTCAAACCACTAAATGATATCCTTGGTAACTTAACAGATATTTCACCGAAGTCCTTTTACACTAAGAGTGAGGCTATTTAAGTTTACTTGGTAATAAACCCCTCGAGATATCAAACAAGGTTTAGAAACCAAACTCCCGAAAGAGTAACCTTGTCGTCCCAGTTGAAATCAAGCAATTTTGGATGTGTACAATATGATGACCCTGATGAACAAAGTACCTGCAAAACAAAGCAATCCAAAATAACGATCTCCACCAATATCTATTTATTTGGCTCACAAACTGAAAGCAGCTTGCATACAAACCCAGGTCAATAGATAAAGAGATGTTCTAATCACTACGATCTTGAGTGGCCTTATATCAGAAGAGAAGGACCTTAGAATAAACAAGATCGTAAGACTTTGATAGACGTGATAGAACAAAACACAAGTACAATACAAAGAAGACTAGTAAAACATAAACTAGTTTCCCTGAAGAGGTACTTCTAGGCTTCTCGATCACCAAGAGAATACTTTAACACTAATCCACACGGAGAGCGAAATCTCAAACGTACTGAAAGGAATAGTGGGTATCACAAGCTTACTTTTCCGAAGAATGAAACTTGGTAGAGGGACAAAGCTTTTAGGAGCGATACCAACTCCTATTTATATGACCAAGGCTTAGCTTTGAAATGAGGCAAAGTAACTTCGACAATCTTTAAAGCACATTTCTAATAAGTTCAAAATTCCTCATATAGATTCATTTTATTTAATGAAATCTAATACTATGGCATTTTTACATTTAACAAAAGATATTCCATTAAATGTTTGG
The DNA here is from genome assembly GCA_023529015.1 of Papaver nudicaule. Taxonomy (NCBI): domain Eukaryota; kingdom Viridiplantae; phylum Streptophyta; class Magnoliopsida; order Ranunculales; family Papaveraceae; genus Papaver; species Papaver nudicaule. The sequence goes on along the minus strand of JAJJMA010165271.1, from coordinate 13,810 downwards.
TCTAAAGCATTCAAAGCAAATAATATTGAATAAAATATATTTGGATATTTCATTAATTCGAAATATGGTGCTTACCAAATATACTCCCTGGGATAGAGTTTAATTTGAAATCCGTGTCCGTGGATTCGAAAATCATCTTATCGTATTATTACTTCCAAATGTCGTCATCAGCTTTGATAATGTCGACATCACTTCCTAAGCATTGGTGCACGGGCCAGATCGATCTTAGGTGGAAGTGGGATCAGGTCCAATGTGTCTAAAGTTAGAACAATGTATCATGAAAGATATGGACAAGCCTTGTGTGTTAAGCTTAAGTGAACACGTAGGGTCAAGGACATTCTGAATCATACAATAAAGATATACCATGGAAAATACCGTGTATGATTCTCCGAGTAATAGCAATGTTGTTCCTCATGAATTCACGATTCCAATGTAGATTATCACTTTAATGATATCCGAGAATTCACAGAAAACACCAGTAGAATACTCAATTGGGTGTTTGATCATGTAGTGTATAGATACAATGATTTAATCACGTACATTATTGATATCATGTGTCAACTAACAAGAGCGACGAACCATATTTCTAATGATGACTCAAGCCAACTTAGTTGTACATTGAAGATGAACAAATTCAAACTTCAAACTGAGAATATCAAACTCATTAATTTGTTGAAGCACAATAAAAAAGATAGAGTTTGAACTTCGAAATACGTTTTCTGAGATAACCATATTTAGGTTTCGAACTCGACATCTTTTTAGCGGAAACGAAATGTTAGGTTTCAGATTCTAGAGTACATATGAATAAAACCGAATTAAGGTTTCCAAATACCAATACTTGATTTCGAACTTTAGATTTCATGTTCAACAAAACCGTATTGAGGTTTCGAAACAAATAACACATATCAAGTTCTCAACAAATGTTTAGTGTCGAGCTTGAGAGTCCATGTGGTCAAGCGACGTTTCAACATCACACATTTTTGTCCTTGACGCACATGCATATTTTCCGGTCCACATAAACCTTTAGGAATATTTCCCAAGTCTTTATTTTATAAACCTTTAGAACTCACATAATCAGGACACATTGGTCTCTATTCTCAAGTCACTGTTAGCCAGCAAACATAGTTTCGAACTCAAGTTTTCTTATCAAAACTTAGATTTAAGTTTTAGACGTAATAGCTCATGGACCAAAACCAGATTATGGTTTCGAACATTGAAGTTAGTTTTACCAAAACCCACATTGTGGTTTCGAACTCTAAAGTCCGTAAGAAAGAAAACAAGGAATATGGTTTCAAAATCTAAAAGTAATATGACATTCTAGATCTTCATATGTCCAAAATCAAATGTATGATTTTGAACTTTAGAAATAAGTGCCAAACAAAGATACAGTATTCAAACTCAGAAAAGCAGTATGTCGAGTCTAACCAACATAAGTGTGAGTCACGATCTCGATTACTTTAGTACATACAAATACGTACGAACAATCCGACAGAGTCAGACAAGGCAAGTCGAGACACAATACTATGATAGATATAATCTCGTAATACTACATCGACAACATCATATAAACTGTTATTATCCAACTCGTAGGTTTTAGAAAAAACCTTATATCGCTTAGAGATGAGAAGAAAAGAAAGCTCTGAGCAATATAGAATGTCATAACTACAACAACGAATACCGCAAGCGATATCATGGAATTATCTTTTAAGACACAGTGATCACAACTGATCAAGTCATAACGCAAATCTCAATCATTAAGTTGTGTTTTGTTTTTTGTAGTACAAGTGTAAAAGATAATGGAATCGCGTTATTTAGATTCACTAACCTCTTGAATGTGAAGCTGAGTATCCTCGTTTGCTCCTCGATCTTCTTCGACTCTTCATGTAGTGACTCTAAATCCCTCCAGCATCTGTCACAATCTAAAGCTAACTCAATGAAGTCTTTACTTAATGTGTGTTTCAAACGATGGTGTTTTGATCACTAAATTTGACAACTAAGCTTGACATACCAATACTTTGTGAGGTTGACCGAGCTAGGGCTGCACATCGGTCGGCCGGATCGGTTTTTAGCCAAAACCTATACCTTAGACCGAGCTTACCTCGGTTCTGATTTTCAATACCTATACCTTAGCCGACTAGCCTCGGTTCGGTATTAAAACCGATCTGAGTCGGTTCGGCCGGTTAATGATTTTCTTCGGTTTTCACCGAGTCTCCAGCTGAGTTGCTTACCACCCGTTAAATCACAACAAAGTCAAGCAAACTCGATGTATTCAGCAGACGAACATGGTTAATTCAGGAATTCAAAATCACATAATAAGTTTGCATTTACAGGATCTATATTTATAAATCAAATTAATTACATGAATTACAAATAAAAAAATCACATCCAGATCTTTACATAACCACAGATCTATAATTAAGATCTAATTTAGTACCAGTAAACAATTTCTAACAAACCCATTAAAAATTACAATTACTTCTGATTTATTTTTTGCAACGATTTTCACATAGATCCATCAATAACCACAGATATATATAACAAGTGCTGTTGATGGTGGTGTATGTTAAAAAGGAGGAGGAGGAAGATAAAGAAGAAGAATAAGAATAAGTAATCAACGACAACAAGAAGGTAGAGATAGATGGTATAGGTGGTTGCGTGGTGACGCCATGAAGATTCAAGAAGAAGAAGCAGTTTGTTGTGCCGAAAAAGAAGAAAATGAAGAGATAAATGATTTTAGGATAATAAACTTAGTGTATATATGGTATAAATAGAGGGTTAGGATTAAAACAAATCAATGGCCAGTAATTTCGGTTTATTCGGCTCGGCTCGGCTCAACTTTCAGCTGATACCTTTGTCCTAAGCCGAAATTAGCTCGGTTCCAAGAATGAATACCTTTACCTATTTAGCCACTGTCGGTTCGGCTCGGCTTTCGGCTCGGTTTAGCCGGTTCCGGACGGTTTCGGTTTTCCGGCTCGGCTTTTGTGCAGGCTTAGACCGAGCCATGCTCTAACACCATCGATCGATGCTAATTCCATCTGACCTCGCAAAGTTTCAAAAATACCACTTTGTCAGGTAAGTTTTCTCCCTAGTTTGGTCCATAGTGGGCAAAACATGGAAAACTATACCCTTTGCAATGCCCATAGGAAGGGCCTAAGAAGTTGTTTCCGCTTGCTTGAGGTCCCCTATGTATGCACCCTCGAGGTTGGAGAAGTATGCATGGGTCAACAAAAAACTACTAGTATAAATAGGTAGCTATCTGTGACAGCCTGGTTTTCTGGAACCTCCAACAGGCACATATTCGGCTTTGTGGGTCGGATCCGATCCACTTGGCAGGTCCGAATAACCGGACAGCCACTCGTGTGGGTCCAAAAAGAGTTCTAAACATTTTAAGAAACAAAATCCTAAAGGTACAGTCAAATAAATTTATTATTAAAAAAAATATAACATTAATTTTGAAATTACAAAACTGCAAATTAATTACAAAATCAAAAGTATGATTAAAAAAAATCAACATTTCGATTTAATTCAAAATACTCGGCGCTCGTATTCCCGTGATAAATATTAATTTCTTTGATCAGCTACTCTTATTTCATACTTTGTGGAAGGAAGGAGAAAAAATGTGTGAGCAAACCACAGCTTAATAAAAAAAATCCAAAAATAATAGAGTGCACCGAAAAACAAATAATGCAAAATATCCTATCATTTAAAACCATGCATAAAATTCTCAATTATTACTTACTCCTTTATATTCTCAAAAATCAATCTTTAATAATCAACCTTTATTTTTCTAGGTTCCTAATCTACTGGTCAGGGTTATTACGGATATCACCCAACCGCTCTTTAAATGGCTCGCTCGAGAGATTGTCAGCTGTCCTGGATTTTGTGACACTTCCACAAAAAAAAATCTTTTCTTTTTCTCCTTTCTTTTCTCTTTTCTTATTCAAAATATTATTCATTCACACACCTTTAAATCACTTATACAAAGCCAAAACCCAGTAATAATGCATTATATAAAACTTGCAAAATCATGGAGATGCTAATAATTCATTAAAGATCTTGTATGGGGAAATTTTACAAGAGTTAACAGCTATACACAGACACCCCTTAGCAACCCAGAGTGCCTATTAGCAACCAGACTAGCTATGTACAAAGGACTCTACAATCTGGATAGTGGCATGGACCCTACAGTCAAAACTGGAAGCCCATAAAAACACCAACATAAAATTGGCACGCATGCCTTGTATACAAGACTCAAGCCCAGTAAAAACTGAACCTTACTCTAAAAGATTCACTGAATTTGCCTCACAGCCCTACTCAGAAAAACTGACTCGGTAGACAGCAAACACAACTCCTCTTAACCTAAACAAACTAAAAGACTTGCTGGATTAGCCTCACACCCTTCTCAGAAAACTGACTCAGGTAGGCAGCCAACACAGCTCCTTTTAACCAGAAACCCAGTCAGACTCGCCAATGACTCACTAACTCAGCCTCACATCCTACTCAGTAAACTGACTCGGCAGACAGCTGAGTTAACTCCTCAGACGATTCCAACTCGGTTTCTGTCACATGAACCTCACTCGTGTGTAAACTGCATCATGTTCTTCCACCACCTGAATTAGATTGGGGCAGCCCTCATACGTATGCAACACACCATCACTCAGCTGGGAACCTAACTTGGTTAACCCATTAGCTGAGAAGTTAGCTTCTCTTACCACATGATCATACACATCTGATTCATAAATTCTGAGCTCCTGCTGCCATCTCGAATGTAATTGCCATGGGATTGAGCTTGATTTGAGGCTTGAATCACTGAAAGAGAATCCAATCTCACCCTCAACTTCTTCATCCCCCATTTCTTAGCCCAATGCATGCCATAAATCACTGCCATCACCTCTGCCCAGTAATTAGTTTTATCACCCAAACCCATCAACACTGCACCAAGAACATCACAACTATGGTTACGAGCAATAACCCCCAAACCTGCAACTCCTGGATTCTCTGTTGCAGCTCTATCACAGCATATCATCAACTCATCATCATCATGTGGAGACCATGTACATTGCAGCTCAATTCGACGTTTGGTCTCTCTTCTTTCGACTTTGAAGTAGTTCAGAATATGCACATCTTCACCAGCTCTCACCGTCAGTTTGAATCTCTTACCATTCTCATACACAACTCTATACACCTTGTTCTTCAACTTGTACTCTTTAGTATCTTTGCCTTCATACCACAGGTTTTTTCTCATTCTCCACAATTCATTCTTTATAGACATATTAGCAACAAGCCATAGTCTCTTGATCAATGGAGCTCGTTGTTTTGCATTGTTGTAGGACTCCACCAGATTATAATCAGGTTTAATCTTAAACAAATTCTCAGCCCATTGCCATAATTTTCTAGCAATCCCACAGTCCATAAAATGTGCTTAAGAGAATCCACACCTGCATGGCACATTCTGCATGTATCATCATTATCCACACCAAATCTCGAAGCAGCAGCTTCCCTTGTAGCACATCATTGAGGTCTAGAAAACTTCCAATTCTGGGCTGCAAGGGTTGGATGTACACCTTTACGCCATATAAATACAGATTCCCTCATTTTTGGCCATTTCTTTCTGACAAACTCCCTAGCAGATTTAACTGAGAAAACTCCCTTAGCATCTGGCATCCAAATACGGATATCTCTACCACCAGCTGGTTTTGGTAATGAATTAATATCAATTCCCACAGAAACCATCAACTCCTTCAGGCCTACAGGGATTACCCATTCACCATCAACAATAATCTCACTCACCTTGCAGTTCAATAGAGATCTATTAACAGCTGAAATGCCTTTCAGCTCTGCAATACAATTTTCTGAGCACCATAAGTCAAAAAATTGAGAGGTATATCTACCATCTCCAATGATTGTAGCAGTGTTATTATCAACAACTTTTTGCACCCACTTCATACCAGGAAAGATGAAAGACTTAAAATGTGAAACTTGTACATCACCATTGACCTTCATGTATTTTGCTCGTAAGAACCGTGCCCAGATCTTGTCAGAATGACGTATATTCCACCACAATTTCATTAGCAGGGCTTGGTTCATGGTTCTAAGGCTGAAAAAACCCAAACCCCCTTCTTCATACGGACAACAGAGCTTTTCATATGCCACCACAAACTTCTTAGAAACTGTGTTGTCACTCAACCATAGAAAATTTTCTATGGCTGTCTAGATTGCTTCAATAAACTCATTGGGACATTTATAAACTGACATTACATGGATAGGGTAACTTGAAATGACTGATTTAATCAACACAATCCTAGCATCAGAGGATAAAAGCTTACCCACCCATGCATTCAGTTGTGACTGTATCTTGTCAACAACATGTTTGACATGGTCATATTTCACACTACCAGGTAAGAGAATAACCCCAAGATATCTGTCAGGATACTTAACCAAATCCATGCCCATAATCTCCAAGATTGCATCTCTTTTGTCATCACCATCTCCTCGAAAGTAAATTTTGCTCTTTTGCCTGCTCACTACTTGGCCAGAGGAATCTGCATACATATCAAGAAAAGTTAGTAAGTTTTGTAAACTAGCATCATTTCCTCTGCAGAAGACAAGAATGTCATCAGCAAAGAAAAGATGTGTAGGAGAGACATCCTTCTTAGTGAAAATATACATCATATCTCCATTCTCAAACAGTTTCTTAATGTTTCTGCTGAGAATATCTTCTATGAGCACGAAGATAAGAGGAGAAAGTGGATCTCCTTGGCGTAGTCCTCTAGAAATGTTGAAGAAGCGCTGGACTACCATTGAAAAGGATTGAAATGCTTGCCGAATTGAATATACTCTCTAGCCAGTTGCACCAGTCTTGAGAGAAACCATATCTTCTGAAAACCTCATAGACAAATTTCCAGCTTACTGTGTCAACGCGTGCATAATGTCAAGCTTCAACCCCACATTACCGTATTTTCTAGGAATCTCCAATTTTTGAATGAGCTCAGATGCTAAGGCAATGTTTTCATGAATGTTTCTCCCTTTCAAAAAGGCTGTCTGCTCTTCAGAAATCAACTTGTCAGGAACTGAACTAAGTCTTGTAGCAGTCACCTTAGTCAAAATCTTGAAAAAGAAATTGCTTAAAGCAATCGGTCTGTAGTTCTTGAGAGTGTTAGCACCTCTTTCTTTAGGCAAAATAACAAGGAAACTACAGTTAACTCCATTAGGTATATAACAGCTTCTCCAACTAGCTTGAACTGCTTTAAGCAGATCTTCCCAGATAATTTCCCAGTACTGACGATAAAAGCTACCGGGAAACCCATCGGGACCGGGTGCACTATCAACTCCTAAATCATACACTGTCTTTTTGATCTCAATTTCATCAGGCATAACGTCCATTGCTGCAGATTCAGACAAGGTAATTTTCTCATGATTAATATTAAATAGCTCATCGTTAACATCACCTGAAACGCCATTAAATTTTGCTTTGTAGTAATCGATGGCGTGTAGTTTTAATTGCTCATCATCTATAATTAATACCCCATCATTACCAACTAACTCCTTTATAGCATTAAATGTCCTTCTCATTCTGATGTTGCTATGGAAGAATGTAGTATTACTATCCCCATCAATTCACCAGCTCAGTATCGATTTCTCCCTAAGCATTGTAGCAATGTGAACCCGCGCTTCCTTCACAGTCAGCTTAGCAGCATTAAATGCTTGAGCCTTCACTTCATTAAAAGTATCTGCATCTGATTGTCACTGAGCAGTAGCAAGAATATCAGCTGCTTTTCTAAGATTTTCATGCACATCCCCGAAAGTTTCCCAATTCCACTTCTTTATATCCTCCTTCAGACGTTTAAGTTTGGAGGTGAAAACAAACACATAACTTCCCTTAATCCTAACAGACCAGGAATCCCTAACCATATGCATGAAATCATTGTGCATATACCACATTTTTTGCACTCTAAAAGGAGCCATTCTAGTTGGTTTATTAAGCTCAGCAAAACCAAAGATAGGAGAGTGGTCTGAAACCTCTCTTGGAAGAGCAATGTACTTCCAAGTTGGATGTTTTTCCAGCCATTCTGCATTCATCACAAACCTATCCAGCTTCTTAAGAACTCTGTTGTTACCCATTTTCTGATTACACCAAGTCAACTCAGTACCGGTATAAGCAGCTTCAAATAAACCATTACAACCCAACCAGTTGCCAAAGTCTAGCATAACTTTAACATCAGGCCCAACTTTTGATTCTTTCTCACAAGCACGTAAGTAACAATTAAAGTCACCCACTACTAGCCATGGTCTGAAAATAGTACCATGACATAGCTGAGACCATAAGGGTTGACTTTCCTTTATTGTGTGACCAGCATGCACAAAAGAAACAAGAGAATCATCAATCTCAACTGTAATCCCATATATAGAATTGTCCACGACAATAGGAGCGGATAAATCACACCTCCAGAATAACCAAGTATCACCACCATAAGCTTCATTGCGAATTACATCAACATTGTAATCAGTAAGGTATAAATGCTTGCAAAAATTGCTAGAAAATTTTACCTTTACTTCTGACACACCTATCAAATCTGGATTATGCTCTTTGGCAAAACGGAGTTTAGCTCGAGAATTTGGTCCCCTCAAGCCTTGTAGTTTCCAATAGAGAACCCGCATTAATGACCACTTTTAGAAGAGCCGTGTTAAGGCAGCTTTGTTTTCTCTTTTTCGTTTTCTTGTTGAACCCGAGCTGATCTCCTAACTGCAGCAGCTTTGGTTTCAGCAGCTGTCAACACCTTCTTCTTCTGATCCTGCTCATTTCATTGAAGTTTTCATCATCAGTAGCTTCAGAGTTTTCCGAGACATTCTCAGATGTACAAGAAGCTCTTCAGCTGCACTAGCCCTAGTTTTCATATCATCAATAGGGCTTGTGGGTGGTACAACATTATCACCATCCTCTAATGTTTGGGTATCTTCAATATTTATAGGTTGTTCTACACCAACATCTTCTGTGGTAAAAGCTATAGGCTGAGTCCCAGTACCATTATCATCACCAACAACTCTTGTATCGTCAGTACCAACAGTTGAAATGTTTGCATTAACTTGCTTGACAAACTTTGTAGAGGCTCTTCCTCTTTCTACTCTTACTTATCTATCAGCAGATTTTTTAGCCTCATCAGCTTGTTTCACCGCCTCCCAATTAGCCATTTTGTTCATTACAACCTATAGAGATTCAGAGACAACATTAGAGTCTAAAGATGCTTGTTGTAGAACAACTGGCTCTTCAATCTGTTGAGTATTTCCACTCTCACCTTGAAGTTGAGCTGGAGCCTCATTTGGACTATAATCAGTAGCCATATAGTCTACATTCACTGGTGGAATAACCTCATTGGTAATTTGAGGTGTAATATTATCAACAACTGGAATTCCCTCCTCTGTTTGCTTTGTTTCCTGATTATCGGGTTGCTCTGTTTCTTGCTCTGATTCAGGGTGATTTTCTTGATGCTCTGTTCTAGGCTCATCAGAAACAACCACCTCAGGTCTAGAAACACCATGATCAATAAATGGGACTATAGGTTTAGTTGAGCCACCATTATGACCACCAAGCTTCCTAGCCCAATCATCCAAGAAACCAAGTTCAGCAGTTTCTTGTAGTTCTCTTCTAGCATACTCTGTTAGAACAACGGTATCATCATCCTCTATCACAACATTTTCAACAACCATTACCCCGTCCTTCATGACTCGGCCAGTGGGTCTCCATTGCTTACCTTCTTCAGGTTCATTATAGACAATATCATATAACAAGCCAACATCAAACAAAATTTTACCATTGTATTTTCTCTTCTTCTTCTTTGTGCTCTGTTTCACAACTGGTTCCTTTTCAAACCCCATTTTCTTCAACAAAATTGGGCACTCATCATATTCGTGACCAAGATTGCAGCAGTGCTCACAATACTTTGGTATATTCGGTAATATGACCTCATTGGTAAAGTCTCTACCATCACCAAGAACGACTGTAATCTTATCTTTCACCTTCAGAGAGAAATCGACATCAACCAACACTGAAGCAGGGTATCTGAAATCATACTCCAGTGTTGATTTAGCTACTGCTACTGGAGTTCCCATCATCTTACCCAATATAACATCATATTTTTGGTCCCATACGAAACCCTAAGATTAGGGTATTGACACCAAACAGTTGCGACAGAATTTTTCACAAGATTAGGGTTGGAGTTTTCATCCCAATCCTGTTGTGTGAGTATAAAATCTGCATAGGTACTTTATACTCTACAACCATCAAATCTTAACCACACAAAAGTTTATTTATGCATTATGTATAGTGCGAAGACCATAAGATCAATACCGAAGATAATTTTATAAACAAATGACAAGAGATAAAGTATAACAATGAATCGTATTTCTGCCTAACTAGCACATGGATATGATCCTAAGGGATTAGAGGAGATACAAACCTAATCCCACTCTCACCACTTAGGTTACACCAAAAATCCAACCCCTACAAAATTTCTTGAGCTCGCCTTATATAGGCCGAGTCTGAGTGGTTTACAGCTAATAAGACAGACAACTCAATCGTGGTGGTGTCAGAGTTTGTCGAGTAAGGCGGTTCCTTCGGTGAGATCCATCCGAAGATGTCTTCGCACTTCTTTTCCTTCGATGACCAGTACGAGTCTTTCCTCGCCTGGCTCTTCCTCGAGGTCACCTTGTGGCCTATTCCCGAAGTACGGTGGTTTATCCCTTGGCTGGGTTAGCTCCTCTAATTCTGACACGTGTCCCGAGGGTGTTTCACCCTCCACAGTTTGCCTCTTTCCTTTCCTTGTATCGAAGATGCTTGGGAAGGAAATTTCTTCTTCATCCTACTCCTCTCGCTATGCACCCCACTATCTGCCAAGTGTGACGTTTTATGACACGTTCTGCATGTTCCCGAGATTTTTGCTACCTTTTCACCTTCTCACCGGAAGCGCCAGTTTTCCTTCACTATTTAAGTTTAGGTTTTCTCCCTCTAAAAATTTTAGTCTCTTCGTACTCTTCTTCCTTTGCTCCGGTGCTCTTTTCCGGAAACCTCAAATTTATATCTTTTAATCAAGCGTCTTTTTGACATTTTCCTTCAAGACCCTTTGCTTTAATCTTCTCATAGCTTCATAAAGACAACTCTTTTTCTCTTTTTATCATCCCTTAAGCTTCTGATCGATTATGCCTCTGCAACTTCCGGTGCCGACGAATTCTGCTTTCTATTCCTTTGTTCCTTCTTTCATGTCGTTTCCTTCCAAAGTTGACATTCTTATCTCGATGATGAAGAACCTTGGTTTTAAAGATGATTCCTTCAAGATACAGGCCATTGGCTCTCCGGCCAGCCGTCTGACCCCAGAGTTAGTTGAGGAGTTTCGATGCCACGAGAACAAGCACTTGGTTACATTTCATCAAATTTCTGCTGGGTTGATTCCTCCTCTTTATCAACCTTCTTGAAATTCTTTGTTCCCTCTCTAGTCCTCGGGGTGTGATGCAGCTCACTTGTAGTTCTATCCATCTTATCAATTAATGGGTTTCTCACTCCGAAGATAACTCCGAGGCTGGTTCCCTGAAGAGGTTTTATTTCACCGCTCAGAACTTCTTTCTTCACTACGAACCTTTTTTAACATTAGATAACGAGTTTTCCCCTTGGGGTGTTAGTTTCCGGACATTTAAGGGGAGTTCGAATATAATTCCAGGGTCCTCAGACTACTCCATGGACGAAGACTGGTATTCGGAGCCTGTGCTTTTGGAGGGTCCTGTTCTCCGAGGCTGGAAGGATGCTGGGTGCTTCTTTCCTCGGACCCAATTCGATGTAGGTCACGAGTTCTCCACTCAGCATTTGTTTATGATCCATTTTTTGACGAAGAAAAAGGCTGTCTTACCAAACTCTGAAGAAGGGCAAAGGTGTTTTTGTGGATACTCCTAGTGGCCTGAAGCGTTCCCGAGCAGATGAAGAGACTATGCAGCAGGTAACAAATACTTTCTTGAGATGTGCTTTTTATTAAGAGAGTATTAATACTTGCTTCTATTTGAAACGGAGGTTGTTAAGCCTCGTAAGAAGTTTGTTTTTAAGAAGTTTTCCGAGGCAAGCTTGCCGAATCGTCGTCGAGTAACAATGAAACCATCGGAGGAGAGAGTGGTTATAACTATTGCCGATGAACTGTTACCACCGAAGGTTTCTGAAGCGCTGACTGCCAAAAGAGCTACCGAGGAGATTGCTGCTGTTGGGCCGAACGTCACTGTGCCGAGTGCGTCTGCCTCTGCCTCTGCCTCAGGTGTGGTTGTTTCTACTACCATTATTGCTGCCTCAGCCGAACCTTCTGCTCCTCCAAAGAAGATTGTGATTGACCTTCTCCTTCCCCGAAGGGACGGTTTAACTGTGCATATGGATTCTTCGAAGGAACTAGTTATGAGTTTCCCTCGTAGTTCAAGGTTTCCACCAGCTCCTAGCTACGCTGGTAAATACGGGCAACCATATACCGCTAAAAGATTCAAAGAGGTGCTTTTTGAGAATCATAATCCAAGTGATTTTTCCATGGAGGTCTCGTCTCGTTTTGGTGCCTATGCCTCTGATCCTTTGGGCTGCCCTTTGGACCCTGAGTTTTGCAAGAAGCTTGGCAACGTTATTGGGGGCGACTGGCCCCGAATGGATTATGATCTTCATCATCCGCCTCTGTCCTATGAAGAAAGCTTGGCTATGCTTCAAATGGTGAGTTTGCTTTGCGTTTGTTGTGTGTTGGTTTTTGTTTTGTTTTTTGGCTAAGTGTTGGTGCGTAATGTTTTGACAGAGTGACCACCATGCCTCTGGCCATTTGTCTTATACCTTCGACTTGTTTAGCGAAGCTGATTACTATGAGCGAAAGTTCCTCCGAATGCAGGAAGAGCTTACCAAAGAGAAGACTCGCAGCGCTCTTGAGAGGAAGAAGCTAATAGGTAAGGATTTGTTGTTTTTGTAGTTGCTGCGTTCTTTTTTGTAGCCATTGTTCTGAGAATGATTTGCTGGTTTCGCAAAAGGCGAGTTGGAAGAAGGCGAGAAAAAACTCAGTGAAGCCAAGCTATCTTTAAGAAATCCCTGCGATGGTCGGAAACCCTCGCACGGTTCTTCTGGTAGTAGGAGTCACCGAAGTGAGATTGATAAACTTGTAGAAGAGAGGAACAAAGCCTTGGATGATCGAGATTATTATAGAAGGAAAAGGCACGAGGCTGAGGGCCTTCTAGTCGAAGAGAAGAAAAGGAACACGAAGACCGAACGTCTTCTTGAGGAGGAAAGAAATATGAATGAGACTATTTCTAGAGAGAATCACTTTTTCCAGCTAGATGTAGATCGTTTGACACGAGAGCGAAATGTTGCTCGCGAGGAAAGGTCGATTAGTGCCTCTGGTAGGGTGGTGATTGGGAGCCTAGAACAAGATATCGGGAATTTAAAGGTCCAAACGGCCGCTTTGAAAAATGTCAACAAAGAGATGACTAAGGGGAATGATGCTTTGAAGAAGGGCGTTAATGACATAAGCATGGAGCTTGCCAAGGCCATAAAGTCGAACAGCCATCTTTCTCAAATGATTGATGAGTATCGGTTAGAGCTTGCTAGGCTAGGAGCGGCTTCTTCTGAGGATATTAGGAAGAGGGCTTCCCAACCTCGTTTTGCCAATCAGCATGAAGTGATTGAGTACATGATTGTTAAAGAAAGTAGGGTACTAACTCTGATTGTTTTTATTTTATTCTCGCTATGTCCTTGGATTATGGTCTGCTATCTCAATTCCATTTGTGTTTGCTTTTGTTTTTGCAGGCATAAAGGCTA
>JAJJMA010165263.1:0-17228 GCA_023529015.1 Papaver nudicaule | reverse complement strand
TATATAGGCCGAGCTTGGGTGGTTTACAGCTAATAAGACAAAGGACTAAATCGTGGTGGTGTCAGTCCTTTGTCGAGTAAGGCGGTTTGTTCGGTGGCGCTCCGAGATTGATTCTGGGGCTTCGGTCCTTTGGGGCAGTCCGAATCCTTTCCTTCCGAGTCTTCACTTCGTTCGTGTGTGACCCCTTCTTCTTTGGGCCAGTCTGAGATTTCACTGCTGATCCTCTCGGAGTGGTTAGGCTTCTTGGATGCGAGACACGTGTTCCGAGGGGTTTTACCCCCTACAGAATGGTTCAACATGGAGCAGTAGCGACTAGCAAAACTTCCATCTTCGACGATTGTGGTTCCTGAGAATTCGCAGAAGCAGGTGCAACATCAGTCTAACGGCGACCAACAATGGAATTCAAATAAGTGAGATATTTATGAAGAAAGATACAGACGGGATAACATGGATAGAAATGATGGCAGAGGTGGATGAGATAATCAGCGATTTGGAAATGGTGATAGAAGGTATAACAACGACAATCGAAAGTTTGGCGAGCGAAAAGCTGGCCATCCAAATTTCCAAGATGCCACTCTTCCAAAGCTTTGTGTTTCTTATACTGATGCCTGGGGACATATTGAGAATTACAACTGCATAGACGACATTCGATATCCCCACAATCGGGGAAATCCCCAGTATCCTCCAACTAATACTAACCATTTTTTATCTATACCATCAGTTCCATGGTCATTCTAGAGAAAACTGTACTGGGGTGCAGTAAGAAGTGCACAGATTCATTCGCCAGAGGAAATTCCAGGAGTTTCTCGAGTTGCCACCACCGCCACCAATTATGGTACAACCAATCCAGACTGTCCCAATGCCAAATGTGTTTGAGGTGAAAGTTGAGTGAGATCTCGTGGAACTATATTGTGTCTCCATTGTGCATTCAAAGATTACCAGAGACGAATTTCACAACAACATTATGTCAAGGGTGCATGAGCGTGATAGATTGGGGAAGGAGATTTGTAGTGTCGTTGTCAAGCAAGTCCCATTGTTAGAATGGATGAAAGCTCATGTGTGTTTCTGCTGAATAAGTGCCAACTAAAGGAAAAAATTATAACGATCCTTTGGTTGTAACAATTCAAATGGGAAAATTCAGAGTTCATTGAGTACTTATCGACCCAGGGAGTTCAGTCGATATTATTTTCAATTCATCTTATCAGGCTATGAATTCCAAGGAATCGCCGGTAGAGTCGATGGTGCCATCGAAGTACAATATTTATGGATTTAAAGGGATTGCATCTAAGCCTAAAGGAGAGGTTACATTAAAAATTGTCACTTGCCCTGAGTTCGTCGTATGCTTCCATTCTTGGGAGACTATGGCTGCACAGTTTAAAAGGATTCCCCTCTACTTACCAACAGAGTCTAAGGTTTCCAACACCTGTGGGAGTCGTCGATTATATTGGAGATCCAGATGAAGCAAAGGCATGTATGAAGTGGATGTTAAGATCCGCGAAACAGGCAAGGCGAGGATAAATGAGAAGAAGAAGCAAGGGAAATAAGCCCTCAAAGAGCAAGAAATCAAAGAGTTAGTCGCCGACCCATCAAAATTTGTTCATTCTGTGAAAGTGGGAGAAGATTCGGGGAAGTCGGTAGCAGCGCCATTATAGAAATTAAAAGAACCTTCGCCTATGGAGAACCTGAATTACATTTTACAGCTGTAGAACCTACAAGAGATATAAACATCGGCGAAGTTGATGATCCAAGATGGTACAAATTGGAACTTTGTTGAGCAAGGAAGAATCAGCGCAACTAGAGGCATTGTTGAATATGTTGATGTCTTTGCTTAGAAGATGGATGAGAGGCCGGGTATCGATCCAACTCTAGCATGTCATAAACTGGATATTGATCCAAAGGTTAGACCCTTCAAGCAGCGAATAAGAAAATTAGCTCCAGCTTATAAGGAAGTAATAGAAGCTGAGATTGACAAGATGAGAGCGTCTGGCATTATCAGACCAGTGCAGTACCCTGAGTGGATATCGAATATGGTGGTGGTACCTAAGAAAGAACAAGGGAGTACGAATATGCATTGACTTCAGCGACCTAAGGGCATGTCCGAAGAACTGCTTAATTTCCTTTGCCGAGTATTGATCAGACTGTTGATGCCACGTCGGGTCATGACTTATTATCATTCATTGACGAATATTCGGGGTATAATCAAATACCCCTAGCTGAAGAAAATCAAAGACATACGGCTTTCTTCTCCATTAAAAGACTATTTTGTTGCACAAGGATGCCTTTTGGATTGAAGAATGCTGGTGCTACTTATCAGGAAATGGCTCAGAAGATGTTTGAGAAATGGATTGGGAAGACTATGGAAGTCTACGTCGACGATATGCAAGTAAAGAGCAGGGTGAAACAGACTCATGTGCAAGACCTAAAAGAGATATTTGATCATATGCGAATCACTAAGTTAAAAATAAATCCAGCAAAATGTGTTTTCGGCGTTGTTTTACCCTGGAAAACAATGTACTGCAAAAGAGTAATCGAACCCTGTGTATGATTTATTATTTGGTGTTTAGGTTGACAGTAACCATATGATAGGTGTCTAAAACACCTCTCTAAAGTATTCATTGGTTATGCTTTCTTTGCTATAATTGTTGTATTAGTTGCGTTTTACGCTTCTTTTGCATTTTGTAGGTGCTTTGGTGTCATATGGAAGAAAAAGGAGAAGAATTGAGCAAAAGGGGCAACCAAGTGAAGGAATCACTGCAGGCAGCCAGGATTGATTCCAGGGCAGCCGTTGGGTTCTCATTTAAGGGCACCTCTCTGTTTTCACCCTAAAGCTATCGACCAGAAAGAAGAGATTTATTTCTTCTCAACAGTCAGTTCAGTTTTCACGCTGAATCACAACTGCCAAAGATTATCGTCATCTCATTCTAGCTGTGGGGATTTGCCAAGGGTTAAGAAAGAATCGAAGGCAACAGAATTCAACTCAGTGGGTTCAAGTCGTGCACAGCAGGGATTCAATTTGCCGAGAGAACAGGGGAGAAGATGGTATCACTGCCATTGACTTCTGTGGCTGGTTGATGAAGAAGTTGACGCAGATTTATGAATGAATGTGTGTATGTGTGTGTGTGATATTACTGTTACAGGGAAGGAGATATTGTGAGCTTAGAAGAACCAACAGAGCTCATCCATAGTTCAACAGGAGACTGCACCTGAAGTGTTTGTGGAATTGCCTGAACCATCTGCTCTGTTATAACCAACTGACACCGTCTGTAGCCGCTGAACTGTACCCTTGCCATCGATTCTGGTGGGTCTTAGGGCTCGATTCAACAGCCAACTGGGTCCAGGAAAATGGGTTGGAAGAAGGTTCTCAATTCAAGTACCAGAAGGGAGGAAATCAGGGGTTTAGAACCGGTGGTTATGGTCCAGTTTTGGGTTATTTAGGTGCGCAAGGACAGGGGTTGTGAGGCCAATGACAGGAAGATAGTGTGCGATTACTCATTGATTTGGAAAGAGTTTTGGAGCGAGAAAACAGGCAAGGGTTTGTGTTGCTTAATGGTGCAGATTGAGAAGTATTCTTAGAAGATTGAATTGGTTTAGGAAACAGAGTTTCCGTGGGATTGAAAACTGGGTTCTGAAGTCGGCTATAAAGTATATAAAAGAAGGAAAGAAGACCTAACAGGGGGATATCATCTCTCGACTGCGCTCTCGCCTCACAGTTTCTCTCAAACAGGGAGGAGCTTTGCTCCTCTCCCATCGTCTCCATCACCACCACCAGGAACTGCACCACCTCACATCCACCACCTACACTCCATCTGTCCACTACCACACAGCAGCAACAACTCTGCAGTATCCTTGCATCCACAACAGCAGCATCCTTGCGACGCGACGCTATCCTGCCATCACCACCAGTTCACCACCACCATCAGTTCAAGGAGGTCGCTGTCCACTACCACCAGGCCACACACCAACAAGGAGAGAAGGCCTAGAACCCTCACACAAGAAGCAGCATCAAAGGACTCACTCTACATCAGCACCATAGCTCTTGGTTTGCTGTTAGGTTTGAACTTTCAGTTGTTTATTTGTTTGAAGTGCTTAATCTTTATATTGCCATGAACTCCATTGTGATGTGTAGCTAATTTTCGTATTGGTTATGGGATGTAGTCTAAAATCTCAAACATATTAATCAATCTGGCTGGTCAATTGTTGTTATTCATGAAGTTTCTTGTCGTTCATGTTCTACCGTGTTTAATAATTGCATGATTGATGTATTGCAATATGAGTGCTCTCTTATTTGTTTAAATTGCAAATTGAATGAATATGAAAGTATATCTATAGCTAGACTAGGGTTTTGAGATACGAAATAGTCAAAGAATCCTGTCACAAGTAGCACAATATGATTTCGAAAGTGGTGATAGCTTTTAGAAATCATATGTAGAAGCTTGACCTATGTTGAATAGTTTTTCTATTTCATAGATTAGCCTAATTCATAGAACCTAAAGCTCTTGGAGAGTTGAACTTGATTGCACATTGCGTTGAGTTATTCTCTGAGTAGTATTTGCACATTCATCGTTATGGTGTGCAATGATATAAGGAATTTACCGGAGTATACTCTCGATGGGGTACTCTAGGGCTCTTGGTATGAGAAAGATTGAATGTTAACTTTGATCGATTGATGAACATGTTTGGTGATTGAAGATGAAACCCTTAACCAGTATTTCTTCTCTCTGAATTCTATCTTTATTTACTTGTTTCGTTTTTATTTTATTCGCACAACAAAAAATCCCCCCCCTTTTTGGTTACTCATAAGTTTTCAACACAACTGATAAACCATATCTCTCTCTGTGGAACGAACTTATTCTTGCTACTGTGCTTAATTCATATTTAGTGAAGTAAGAGTATTAACTTTGTTGGTTTGACACACCATCACCATACGTGATGACTGATAATTTTTCTTTAGAAAGTTGGGACACAGAGAAAACCCCCCATCACTGCGTTGTATGTTGTTGACTGAGTACTGTTCTGTGAAAGTGGTGAGAGAGACTTCGGTAATGGTTATAATCAATGGTGTAATGAAATTCTTCTATGTGTATCCTCTGTTTTTCGTTGCGTTTATTTAGATGGGCTCAACTACTATCGGACTTAAAAGGGGTATGAGCTACCGAGCACATGTGTGTGGAGCAAATCAGTATCTCAAAGTTGACTTAAAAGAATATATTATTTGGCATTATCTCTTTTAACACATCTTGCACAGGTACATATTCTGCAACTTGTGACATATTGTCACTGATTGATTTAGCTTTGTTTAGAGTAGACCATCAAAACGTAATCCCCTACTGTGGACTGTGGAGAAACTTACAGGTAATTAGAATGTTCTCATGGAGCTGATTTTTGGTCAATCTGAAATCAGTGCTGAATTTATTTAAGTTGCGCCAATAGTTACGAGATCTTGTCTCTGTTATTAAGTGCTTTCTGTATATTTTTCAGCGAAAATGTTCTCACTGGGCATTTCAAACTGAGTTGAAGCCTCCTCTATACCTAATGGTATGTTATGAATCCGTAAAGTCTTTGCTTTTTATTTTGTTTTACGTCCAACTATGTTTTTGTTTTTAATTTTTGTACCAGAATGACGTAGAGCCACTTTTAGTAAGCAAACATTAACACTTGAACATCATATGTGGATATCCTAAATAAACAGATAATAGGAGCTGAGCTAGATATATGGATTGCCACTAGAAGATGTCGTACGTATTACATATAACAAAGGGGATCCTCTTCCAGCCTTCAACAATGCTGCCCAGGTATTCTCTTCATTCACTTTGGGAATTTTGAAGTTGTAAAATGAAAGGTATTCTTAACAAATCTATCTTAAGTAAATTCTATCTCAGGAAACTCGACTTCTTTCTTGGGTTGAGGAGTTTTTAGTACAAGGACTAAAAAAAAATTGAAACTCTTTAACTTTCTTTGTTTGCAAAAGCCATTAAAAGTTGTACTTTTTTTTGTTGCTGAAAACGCTTTTTAAGCTGGTATGAATGTAAACATGAGGTTCCGCTGTTAAAGTGAGACAGTGCTTGTAAAATCTTCACCGTAATGGTATGTTAGACATACGGTTGACGTGACTTAAATCAGTCACGGTATTTGCTCTTTCATTTGTTATAGCTTTTGTTATAGAAATAATTTCCTATAATATTTTGTGTAATATCCTTGTATATCTTGTATCCTTGTATTTTTCCAAGGAATATCCAATTCTGTATGTAATACTTCATATATAAATATAAGAATATTTACTTGTGTTTCTCATCGATTGAGAACACACCAAATCCTTGTTTCAACTTGGTATCACCTTGGTTTTCCAAGGGCCTGTGATTTATTTTCTCTTCAATTTTTTACTTTCTCTCGATCCTTTTTCTTTTTGTTCATCATGACTCTCGAGTCCGAGTCTGATCAATCACCAAAAACACTCAAAAGTGGTGTTACTGATCCAATTTCTTCTTCTTTATTTGATGTTCCTTTCGCTCGATTACATGGAGCTATCACGGAAAAGCTCACTAGTCACAACTATTTACTTTGGAAGGCTCAATTTTTACCCTATTTGCAAGGTTATGATCTTGAAGGTTTTGTTCATGGTTCCATGTCCCAAGGCTAAAAGTGATGATGGTTCTACGAACCCTAAGTTTCTTTCTTGGAATCGTACTGATAAATTATTACTTGGATGGATTTTGTCTTCGTTAACATCTCCAATTTTGGCTAAAGTGAAATCTTGTACGACATCTTCTCAGGTTTGGACTAAACTTGAAGAATTTTATGCTTCTAAAACTGATGCTACTCTTATTCACTTGAAGTCTTCTCTTCAAACTATCACTAAGGGAAGTCTATCTATGGCTGACTATATTCAGTCTGTCTGCAATATTGTTGATTCTCTTGCTGCTAGCGGTCATGAAATTTCTGATTCTGAGTTTTGCCATTATGTTCTCAAAGGTCTTGATTCGGCTTATGAAAGTATTGTTAGTTCTTTGATTACGACTATGAGTTTGATTACCACTGATCAGTTTGAATCTATGCTTTTGGCTTATGATCTTCGTATTGATGCAAAAAATAAACTACTTTTCTTATGAATAGAGTGTCTTCGGTTCCAACTGGTTTTAAGTCCCCGTATGAGTTGCTTTTTAATCGTGTACCTGATTATTTATCGCTGCGTACGTTTGGTTGTCTTTGTTTTCCTCATCTTCGTCCCTATGGTCGCACAAAATTGGAACCTCGATCCTTGTGTTTTTTTAGGCTATAGTGACCATCGTAAAGGTTACAAACGTCTTCACTTACCTACGGGTCGGATATATTGGTCTCGTGACGTTGTCTTTGTTGAAGAAGAGTTTCCATTTGTCGTTGCCCCACCAAAGCTACCATCTCCACAGTCAGACTTGCCGGTATTTTCTTCACCCTCTTCTTCGAAGATTTTTCCTATTGTGTTGTCACAATTGAATTCTACAGCTTCTATTACTTCGAACCAACGTGGGTGGTTTAAATCGAGTAATACGGGCGTGCCATTAAAGACCGCACAGTTGCCTGTTGTGGTCAGTGGACAGTGGTTTTCTTCAAAATACACCAGCAGATCCATCATTCACTATCTCGGAAAATGTGACGCATGTACTTACCAATAAAGAAGTTCAAGAGTCAGTTAGTGTAGCACCTACTGACACAACAGTTCAGACAACATTTGTGGAGTCTGACAGCCCATTACCAGTAGCCTCCACCTCGTTTGATTGTGTGTCACCAGCTGCCACTCACCAGGGTTCTTCCCTTTATTCGGACAACAGCTCCTTGTCTCCACTGCCTGATCACTCATCTCCATCTGCCAGTCCGTCACCTACAGCAACTGATAGCACGTCTTTGCCGCCTACTGGTTCTGCCCGCAGCACTTTGCCTGTCGCTGTAGCACCAAATACTTCTACTGTACAACCAGCTGTTGCATCGAGACCGCCGACTACTAATGACCATTCTATGGTTACACGAGGAAAGGACGGTATTTTTAAACCAAAAACTCTTTTGGCTTCGAAACATGCTAAAATTACTGATGATTTGTTTGAGCCAACATGTTATTTTCAGGCAAGAGAAGATCCTAAATGGCGTGCTTCTATGGATTTGCAATATTATGCGCTTATGAAAAATGGGACATGGTCAATTGTTCCACCTCCTCCTAACGCGAATATCATTGACTGCAAGTGGGTATATCGTGTTAAACGACTAGCCGATGGTACCATTGAGCGTTGCAAATCTCGACTTGTTGCAAAAGGTTTTCATCAACGAGAGGGTTTTGATTATGGTGAGACCTTTAGTCCGGTGATTAAGCCATGCACTATTCGTATTATTTTGACGTTGGCTTTCTCTTATAATTGGCCTATTCGTCAGCTTGATGTGCAAGATGCTTTCCTTAATGGTTTTCTTACTGAAGAGGTGTATATGAAACAACCACCTGGTTATACAGATCCGCAGTTTCTGAATCATGTCTGCAAATTGCACCGATCTATTTATGGTCTTAAGCAGGCTCCTCGGGCATGGTATACTCGTCTTAGCTCTTTCCTTCAAAAGCTTGGTTTTGTTGTCTCTACTTTTGACACTTCATTGTTCATTCGAAAATCAGCTGAAGGTATTGTATATCTTTTGGTTTATGTGGATGATATCATTTTGACGGGATCTTCTATGTCATGTCTGCAATCTCTTATCAACACTCTTCACAATGAGTTTGCTCTTAAAGATCTTGGTCTGCTTTCATTTTTTTTTGGCATTGAGGTCACACAGGTTTCTGGTGGGTTATTTTTTTCACAACGTCGTTACATTGAAGATCTTCTTGTTCGTGCTAATATGCAAGGAGCTAAACCAGTTAGCACTCCTTCTAGCACTTCTACTGAACTTCACCCGGTCGGCAGTCCGTTATTGACTGCTGTCACTCTGTACAGGAGTTTAGTTGGTGGTCTCCAGTATCTTTCTATGATAAGACCTGATATTGCCTTTGCAGTTAATAAGGTATGTAAATTTATACATAAACCTACAGAGGCTCACTTAGTTCTTGTTAAGCGTATACTTCGATATTTGCATCATACTTCTACGTTTGGCATTCTTCTTCGTCCTGTACATAATCTGAAACTTAATGTTTCGGCATATACTGATGCTGGTGATCCTATTGATCGTCGTTCTACAAGTGGATACTGTGTTTATCTTGGTTCTAATCTTATTTCTTGGAGTTCTCGTAAGCAACGCACAATCTCTAGGTCGAGTACTGAGGCTGAGTATCGTGGCTTAGCTATTGCTACTTCCGAGTTAATGTGGATTGAAAATCTTCTCCGGGAACTTCAAGTTCCTGTGCAATTTCCTCCCACTCTTTGGTGTGATAATTTGGGAGCTATCCGATTTTCCATGGTCAAATGAAACACATAGAAATTGATTATTATTTTGTCAGAGAGAGAGTTCAAGTTGGCAAGCTTGATGTTCGTTTTGTCTCGTCTAAGGATCAAGTAGCAGACATCTTTACGAAATCTACTCCGAAGGATCATTTTTGTACTCTTCGCTCCAAGCTTAATGTAGTTGACCATCCGCTTAGATCGAGGGGGCGTGTTAGACATACGATTGACGTGACTTAAATCAGACACGGTATTTGCTCTTTCCTTTGTTATAGCTTTTGTTACAAGTAATTTCCTATAATATCTTGTGTAATATCCTTGTATATCTTGTATCCTTGTATTCCAAGGAATATCCAATTCTGTATGTAATACTTCATATATAAATATAAAAATATTTACTTGTGTTTCTCATCGATTGAGAACACACCAAATCCTTGTTTCAACTTGGTATTGGGTATCTACTCATTCTTAGCCGAAGGAAAAATCACTCACTTATTGGAAGATTTGAAATCATGATACCATCTCAGGAACTTTTAGAAATGATTGAAAGAGATATTGGATCTTAAAAGAAATTCATTACAGATTTCAAGGCTGTAACATATTATTCTGCATGTTCATGGTTAAAAAATACATGTAGAAATAAAACAGATTAGCTTTCTTCTCTTCTCTAACGCTCTAAGGAATGTACTAAGTTTGTCTGTTGTGGTCCTGGCCGCACATCGTTATACAATAAAGAGAGCTGTCATACCAGAAAGAAACTTCAAAGATGTGGTTGGAGTACTAGCAATTGTTCTTTGTAGCCAGAGGTATTTTTTTTTTTCATTTTCTGTTGATTTAAATTCTTAATTACTAAATATCTAATCAATCACCTGCAGAAAATTACATGATTATTCTTGCCTATATTGTGCTTGCAACAAATATAAGATAAAAGAATTAGCCATATATGCCATTTGAGATGCTTAATGCTGTAACACATGAACCTTGATGGAAAACCCTTTCAACATCCATGTTTCCTGCTTGTTTTATCAGATATTGTGAAGCGCGTGGAAGACTGTTGGAGCATGCCTTTAGAACTGGATGCCCTTGGAGACAACATTCCAAGTGATGACATTACCTCTAGCTAACACGCTTTCTCAGTGGAAGCATTGGAAACTACCTTGTCAGAAAATTCAGTTGAAACATTCGCTTCCAGAGACATGCTGAAAGCCTTAAATGAGGAAGTCCGAGTTTGGACAGACAGAGCAGAAATGGGAGATGAGAGTCAGCTAGGTAATGGCACCTTCCCTTGTTATTCCCGGTCAAATCAGAGCCTAAATTATCTCAAATTGTTGTATATATACATATAATGCGGCCAGGCAATGCTGATGTGCACCGAATTCTGTTCACAACTACAATTTTTTGTCAGTATGTACAGATATAAAGGTTTTATACTGGTCTTATGAACTTGTACTGAATACTGATTACTATTAGTTCCATGATGTTTCTGGATTTAGAAATGCTTTTGCAGGATACACTTGTCATTACAAGAAAATTTACATTCAAATTCATAACTGGATGATGATTTCTGGACCCAACAAGCTTTATCATTAATTCAGTTATGTTTTTCATTACAATACCAGGTATTACTAACGCTAGAGAAGGAAAGAGATGTCTCCTCATAAATCTAAGCCTGCTAATCTGCTACTACCTTTGGAATTTGGAATTAGAAATCATACTAAATCAAGATAGATTTAAGGTTCTCCATTTTCAACATTCTGGTCTCCGACTGTGTCAGCAGTAGCATTCACTGCAAAAGGCTGATAACCCACAGTGTCCTGATCCTTGACCAAGCTCTGCATCTCCATACTGCCAGTTTTAGGATTCAATGCTACAGACTTATCACCGAGATCATATTCACCAAGATGATCATACAAAACCTTCTTATCAACCTCTTGATTGTGGTGACCTTTACAGGCAAAGAAGAAGACACTCTGAACTAGTAGCCCTGTGAGATTAATTGCCACCAACATGAACAAACACAGTAATCCCATCAAAATCTTAACCATGGAATGTACATGAGAATCCACCGCAAGCTCAAACACCATCTCCACAATCCATGTAGCCGCCAAGTATAAACTTGCAAGTTCCAAAGCAATCTTAGTTCTCCCTCCTAAGAGTTGCTTACTCTTGTTCATGGCTGCCAAGCCATAAACATTTGGTTCAAGAACAGAGATTACACTGGCTAAATGCCATAGCGCTGTCACATAGAAATGAACAAGACCGTATGTGATAGCAAATATGATAACAAAACCCCATAGCAGAGCTTCATTAACATCTAACCAAACTAAGACTTCAATAGGAATACAGTAGGCGAAGTAGTTCACAATCATGAGAAGTAAGACGTAAAAGAATGTGATCACAAGATGCTTAAATACGCGAGGAATTGCAAAGAGAGTGGGGATAAAGGAGACGGGTTTGGATGCGTAAAGAGAAGCTACTGTGAAGACAATAGCGGAGGTAGAGAGAAGAGAGAAGAGGAAGAGGGAAACAATGTAGAAGAACTCATGGATGGAGTAAGTGCGGATGAACTGTTTTTTCGAAGGGGACGAATCATGAAAGAAAAAGAAATCGTCAATGATATGATACAGGATCAAAGTATGAGTTTCAAATAACAACTGAATCAGTGAAAGTGGGAGAATGAGGGTTAAGGTAATCAATAAGAATTTTAGCGGAGATGATTTGGCTGGGATTTTCACTGCTTCATTGATGATTTGGTATGCATCGAAAAACTTGAGATCTTCTGCTGCAGTAAAGACCTCCATTGCTGTTTAGTTTCTTCACTGGTGAAAGAAAGAGAACACAAGCAAGTTTAGTGGATTTTGCAAGGAATGAATTGCTTCTTGGTTCTTGCTTCTTAATGGTTGTTGTGGCAGTTGAGCATGCTTGAGAGTTTGGAATTAAGGCTCAAGGTAGGAACCATGTGTAGATTTACTATGAATAACATGTCGCGTCAGCTCAGAAGAAGTCTCTTGATCAAAGACGAAGTGCACAACGACAATACACCAAGGATAATATTCTCAAAGTCCTTAAATGGTTAAAAGCTTGAATCACACTCTCAAGTGGAGAGGAGAAGGGAAAAGACGTCTTGCCATTACAAGGAGGCTTGGACTCTTGAGCACTCAATCCGAAATGTGCAACATGTACAGGTAAAGTTATGAGGTGACCTACTACTCTTTACTTTTGTGATTTGAAATTAGCATGTACTAAAATCACACGAACATACACGTTGTTCCTGATTAAGTTCTTTTTTCTTTTTGAGGAAAAAAGTTAAAATTTTAGAAAGGTGATTCAGGGGCTTCGAAAAAAATTGAAGCCCTCGGATCACAGGTTCCCCGAAGTAATTTTGCTCTCCCCCTATGTAATTTTTTTTAAATACCAAAACTACCCCTTTATGTTTTGATAATCAGTGATTAACCAAATTGATAATCAGTGATTAACTAAAATATGATTAACAAACTTAAAAAAAAGAACTTAATCAAAAACTGAAAATCAGTGAAATCAAGTGAAGAAGAAGAAGAGAGAAAAAAAAAAAACCTAACTTTTTTTCTAAAAAACCCAAACTTGATTCACTCAACCAAAATGAGTGAATCAAGCGTCGAAATGGAGCTAGAAGTATCTCCTTTCATAGAGGGTAACTTCATTGAAAAACTAGGTCACATTCACTCCATGAAAATCAAAATTCGTGAACCAGAAGTACTTACGGCTGCAATCTGAAGAACAGCTAGCCGTAAGTTAGGCTGTCATTAAAGCTTCAGATGCAAGACGTAAGTCCATCTTAGTGGCCGTAACTTACTTACGGCTAATACCGATACTTTGCTTATCAGCCGTAAGTTCCTTTATATCAAAATTTTTGTGTCGCAAAGTTAGTGGCCGTAAGTACAAATTAGTAGCCGTAAGTTTAGTTACGGCTACATACGTTTTTGGTTCAGTAGCCGTAAGTGATACCCATTGACTTATACGGATTTTTTTTTTTTTTTGTAATTAGGTAGATTAGTAGAGCTTTACTCTACCTTCCTATTGCACTACTTGTTGTCTCTTTGATTCACATTTCAGAGCTTTACTTATCATTTGCCTGTGTTAGTTATTCCAAGTTTCTTTATGTTCCCAGCCATATTACACCAATTGTAGCAACAAAAACACTAAGTAGCAAAGAGACAAAAATAATCAGCCTGTATTAATCTCATGGAAGCAATGATTTTATCAGATTATCAACCCCTGTACTTCAAAAAGTGCTTCGTCTCTCCTAAGTAGCACGTACCAAGAACAAAAATGTCAATATCCTATTGAACCTAAGAAAAGAAAATGCAGAGGTAATACTACTATCAAAAAGTAACTTGCACTAATATTCCCTCAAAAGCAAAGGGACATCTAATCTAGTAACTACAGACTTGTCACAGTTTGTACTACTTTTATGTCATTGGTTCTGTAAGCGAGAACCAATTTCTTATAGTGGAAATGAATGTTTCAGAAGATCAGCATAACAATCCTGGCTTCAAAGGAATTGAAAACACCATTGCGGGGAACCAAGAACCGGTATCTCAGAGAGCAAACTCCAGCTGTTAGAACAGAGAAGCTACGGGGGAGAGTTGCAGAAGTTGTTGCAGTTGAAGTTCCCATTACGCAGTCACTGCTGAAAGATGAAAATTCAGAAAATGAAGTTGTTGCTAACATCTCAATGCCTTTTTAGACTATACAAGCAAAGAGGTAATGTGCAGCTAGAGATCCGTATCATCTACCGCATCTCTTTAAGTTAATTTGGACATGAATGATTTATGGCATCAGTATTTGTGATGTTCTTCATTTTCTTCTACTGCTTTATTTTGAGGTTAACTGAAGAGAATTAGCTTGTTAATACTGTTTTGCAATGGAGTTGGATAAACATTTGGAAGGGATCAGTGAGACGCACCATGTGGCATCCATGCAAATGTTTTGAGCAACACAGGTTGAGAACTCTGCATACTTGTTTTGGACTTACGTCTGCTAACTAAAACAATATAAAAGACGTAACTAACCTACGGCTACGGCTAGTAAAATGGACTTACGTCTCGTAACCTAGCGACACAAAAAAAAATTGTACGTTGGACTTACGGCTAGAAACTTAAGTATCGAAATGAGACGTAACTAACTTACGGCTAGTAAACTGAACTTACGGCTTGGATCTGAAGCTTTAATGGCTTACCTAACAAACTACTTACGGCTAGCTGTTCTTCAGATGCGAGACGTAAGGAGGACTTACGGCTCTAATAGCCAGCCGTAAGTAGTTCTGGAACTCGTTTTTTGATTTTCATGGAGTGAATCTTACCTAGTTTTAGCACCAAAATCAATAACAAAAGAGTGGGTTTGGATGCTTACCTTTGCTGCTCCATTGTTGCATCAGTTTTGGTTCCATCCATGATCAAAAACTCAAAAATGAGAAATGTGGAAGAGGAAATGGGAAAGAAAAGAGAGGTAAGAGAGGAGAAGAGAGGGGAGAAATTTTGATGTTTTGATTGTTAGGTTTTGATTTTTTTTGTGTGGGATATAAGTATTTATGTTTGTAATTAGGGTGGGGTAAATTTGGGTAAGAATTAGTATAAATTAGTATAAGGATAACTTAGTCATTTCACGATTTTTGACAGCCCCCTATAAAAACGCCTGGACATTTGAAGTAAAAAGTGAGGGCTTCAATTTTTTTCAAAGCCCCTGAATCACCTTTCAAATTTTATTCAAAAAGAAAAAAAGAAAGAAGAGGAGAACAAGAAAGAAGGCACTATGAATGATCTGGTGGGTTTGGATTCTTGTTACATTGCAAATTCAAGTGACTCACACTACACATTCTGGATTGCAGATACATTTTTAATGGCGTAGGAAGGAGACATTGTTCTATGTGTAGACTTCCCACATAAGTGACATTTCGAACACATGATACATTTTGGTATTAATCCAAGTGAAATAAATTTCACATTTCTTTCTCCGGCATTCCCTGTGCTCTGAGATAAAACTGTAAAGAATTTGTAAGGAATATGAAGGTAGTGGTGTCTACTGCAGCTCATCACCAAGCTCAATAGCCCATGAAACAAAAAGTAATAACCTCTCAGCAACTTCTTAAATTAAATTGTGATCAGAGCTCCAACAAAATGGAGTTACAACAGAAACTCTAAAGTCAACCCCAGCATAAACTTCTCAAAAGAATGTTCAGGCGCGACAAAAAACACCTCTGAACAATGAAGGATAAGAAAAAGGAACCAAATACATACAAGAAAGAAAACAAAAAAGACCAAACGGGCAAAAAGAAAAACCTATACAGTTTCAGCTTTTGCTGTTCTTTTTGGCCTCCAAGGTTGTTCCATCTTTGAGCGTCTCTTGAGCATCAGTATCCATTCCAAGGCTAAAAAGGGCAGCCGCTTGAAGGTAGAATGCGGTGGACCACTCAGGCGAAATCACCTGGGCTTGCATTGCATCTCCAAGGGCTTCTTGTGGCATGTCATTCATCAAATAAGATAAGCAGCGTCTAGCAAATACTGTTGGTGATACCATCGTCCCACCATCAATGAACTACAACATAGACACAGTGAACAAGGATTGGATTCATCAGTAAGTAGCAATACTGAACAAGATCAAATAAACACGCTGTAGAACATCTTATAAGAGCTCGCCACATCTGGCAGGTAATTCCCATTATTAACAGAATCCTAAATGTCCAGCTGTAGTTTTTTTAACTACACAATAAACTTGTTTCTTCTGGCAAAACACTTACCACTGTATAACATTCAATTGCAGTTGAGAACTCTTTAGCTCGAAAAGCTGTGTCCCCATGTTTCTTAGAGTTCAAGGTCTCCTGCATTTGGTTTGTCCACATTTGGAAAGAAAGCTGCAAGAATACCAGCATAAGATGCAAAAGTTGGTTTTAGAATGAAAAACACCAGAAGCGGGTTACATGACCCTGCGAAAAAATCTACCAGAATAATTGTGCACTTTGAGAAACGAATAGTTAAGCAATTTAGTTTCTTTTTGTCTATGATCTACTTGACACGGTGACAATGCGAAAGATGTCAAAAAAGAAAAACGTAAAGAGATAAAATATTTGTAGAATATATACAAAGGAAAAACCCCAACCTCGTTTGCAATTCCCTCGTCATCCTTATATCCAACTTTCTCTAGTATTTCATGAATGGCAGTGAGATCCATTCGAGTGCAAGCTTCACCAAAAGGTGTTAATGTTAATGACTCTGCTGATGGCGCAGTTCCTTGTGAGATACCCATTAACTCGTATGATGGAACCTTCAAAACCAGAAGGGGACAAAAAGAATTAAAAATGTGAATGTTAACACGATAAAGACCAGACCAATGCTTTAAAAGTAATATTGAGGGGGAAATTCAGCTCTATCTAGGACAAGAATGCCAAGCTATCATCTTCATATTCAAGTATCGACGAAGTCAGATGTTCTATAACCTCCTAAACATATTCAAGAGTACTTCTGCACCACAAAACCTAATCTCTTGCAGTAACATGCCTACCTCTGTATCTTTCTGAAGAGCAATAAGCGCAGTCACAAGTGACTTCGGGTTTGGCCTCTCACGAGCTTCATATTGTAAACAACGTGAAGCTAATCGCACAAGTTCAGTTCCATCGTCATTTGAAAAATGACCTTCCAAGCAAGAATCCATCAGCATCAGGAAATTTTTGCCACGTATTAAATCAAGTGCCTGCACGAAGAGAAAAGGGAAGCGTTAGACTAGAACAGATATGTAAGAAGCAATGAGAGAAAAAGTCAGTCCGTGCTCTTAAGTTCACTGGTTCTCTCTGTCAACTGTTCAGAACTA
>JAJJMA010165238.1:3075-13363 GCA_023529015.1 Papaver nudicaule | reverse complement strand
CCACTAGCGTTGGTATGTCAAGCTGGTTGTCAGTTTTAGGTGTCAAAACACAATTCTTGATTTAGCCTACTAGAGTTTAGATTTCGGAATTGGGATATAGACAAAGTAATAGAGACCTTGAAGACGAAGACAGTAAATATAAATAAGACATCAAATATTCTTCATCGAAAAAAGGTTAGCAGGAGTTATGACTTTTATGGAAATTCTTTTATTCTACTTATTCTATCTTTCGAAATAGTTGGCTACTTTAGTAGAGATATAACAATTGAGATTTTGTATTCTTGTCTACATAACCATGAGTTATGTTAGTATTTGTTCCCACAATACTAAGGTTACAAGATACATGAGATAGATTCGATACATTTTCCAATGCAATGGTTTGCTTGCAAATAACATGTGGGAAAATGGATGAATCTAAAGGAGTAATCTTGAGCAAGAGTCCATGGATTATAGATGAGGGAGTAATAACACGTCTAAGTACTGGCCTAGCCCAGAACTTCCAGCGGATCCAGTTAAACCCTAATCTGAGCGACGACGGTTCATGAACCGGTTTGTGAACAGTGGCACCGAAAATTTCTTTTGTGTCTCAAAACGTTGATCTGTACACGTACATGTACGTGAACACCAGATTCAATGTATTTGGCCTGAATTCAGACGGACGGTTCACGAACCGTCCAAGTGAATATTCTGCGGGAATTTCTCACAGGTTAAACAACTAACTTCTTTATCTCTTAGTTGGACTTATGCTTATCAGAATATCTTATGTGGTCCATCTAACGGATCTCAATGAGTCAATAAGATAAAGATTATCTCTGGTCTGTTGGATATCTATCTTGAAGTGATTTTGAGCTAACAAATCACTTGGCAGATAAATGATAAAAGATTTCCCAATGAGATATATATATATATAGGGTTTCTTTGTGTGCAAGCCAAGTAACGGGTTCGTTTACACGTGCACTTGCTAACTTGTAGGTTAAGAAACTAGTTGTTTTATCTCAAAGCAACCTATCTTATTGAGTGTTATAAATACAGGGTTAAAGAACGAAAACCACAAGCATCAAGCATACGTGAAGTTTCTCTGTAGAATTGATCGTAAACTCTTTGCACTTAGGTGTAAGCTTGTTGTGGTATATTCATCCTCTATTAGGTAGCAGTTCCTCTGTGAGATTTACCTAATGACTATAAAGACTTCTCTTGAGAGTTGGGAAGCACAGGTAGGCGATAACGTACCTCTATGGTTGTTATCGGATTAACCTGTAACCTTGGTAACCTGATCACGTTCTTGTCTATTTTATAGTCCTTCTCTTATGCAATAAGGCTATTCAAGAACCGATACGTTACATACAAGGTTGAAAGGTAGCAACGCATGGCTGCACTCTGGTGTTGTAAATCCTAGTTATCTCCAGTTGTATAAGTTCTTAAGTGATTCTTTTTACAACTGAGGTAGAGACAAGTTGGGCATAGTTTACTTGTCAGCCCCCGCTTGT
This sequence comes from Papaver nudicaule, assembly GCA_023529015.1. Taxonomy (NCBI): domain Eukaryota; kingdom Viridiplantae; phylum Streptophyta; class Magnoliopsida; order Ranunculales; family Papaveraceae; genus Papaver; species Papaver nudicaule. Next base: position 11,876 of record JAJJMA010165238.1, on the reverse strand, counting down.
AAGTAGATTTCTGTATAACCTGGAGCAATCCGAAGGAAGTCACTTTACGTATGTTAAACTAAAGTGGACAGTTCGAAACATCCAGTCAGTAATTAAGGTTGCAAAGACGGTATTGTTGACATAAGCCTTTAACAGCGGTTAAAGCAACTCCTATGCCTGTAAAAGACGTCAACTAGGGGAATCAGGTGCGTGATGATCTATGGGGGCTCTAGAGACGTAAGGAGTGCGACAGTAGCCAATTCGCTTGGAGGGCTTGAGTTGGTCTCTGCTACATCCCAGACCGAAGTCTTATAGTAGGCTAGTTGTGGAGGGTAAAGTACCATAAGGACACGTGTCATAACCAAGGCTAAGGAGTAAGATGGCGAAGGACAAATTGCGGAACGGGACATCGAGTTCGAAGGGATCTCGCACAAAAGTGGTCACTATCGAATATTTGGGAAAAGTGCACCCCAGTGGAACAGCCTGGAAAGGGGGGGATAAGACTCGACACCCAAAGCTCGAAGTCCTCGATTAGTGATTCCGAAGACAAAGCTACGAGGACGTCAAAAATTGTTCGAAAGGCATTACGAAGAATAACCGACTTACTCGACAAAGTCTGACACCACCACGATTGAGTAGTTTGTCTTATTAGCTGTAATCCATCTTCGTCTCCGCCTATATAAGGCGAGCTCGAGAGCCATTGTAAGGGTTAGAATTTTTGTGTAGCCTAAGGCGTGTGAGAAAGATTAGGTTTGTATCTCCTCAGGTCTTTAGTACATAATTCCCATGTATTGCATTGCCAGATTTGATCAGTTCAATGATTATTAGATATGATTTTTGTTTATTTGTGTACGAATTCGTCTCTCGATGCATGTTGTGTAATCTCGTAGACATCAAGGGCTTTGAGTAGCGTATTATAATCCATTGTCTATCGTAAGAACTACTTGGTTGTTTGGTGTAAAGTCTCTATGCAGATTTTACACTAACACAGTTTGGCGCTAGAAACAAGGACTGATTAAAACAATTTAGGTTTGCCTGTGATTTTTGTGGTTTTCAAAATTTTCAGGAATATTTTTTTTCTAGGGTTTTCAGGATTTCCTTTCACTATTATATTTATCATAAGCTCTACCATCTTGGGTGTCTAAAGATCTTAAGGTTTAGCATGCTCAGGGGTTGTGTGAGTATAAAATCTTCATAGGTGCTTTATACTCTACAACCATCAAATCTTAACCACACAAAAGTTTATTTATGCGTTATGTATAGTGGGAAGACCATAAGATCAATATCGAAGATAATTTTATAAACAGATAACAAGAGATAAAGTGTAACAATGAATCGTATTTCTGCCTAACTAGCACATGGATATGATCCTAAGGAGTTAGAGGAGATCAGACCTAATCCCACTCTCACCACTTAGGTTACAGCAAAAATCCAACCCTTACAAAGTTTCTCGAGCTCGCCTTATATAGGCCGAGTCTGAGTGGTTTACAGCTAATAAGACAGACTACTCAATCGTGGTGGTGTCAGAGCTTGTCGAGTAAGGCGGTTCCTTCGGTGAGATCCATCCGAAGATGTCTTCGCACTTCTTTTCCTTCGATGACCAGTACGAGTCTTTCCTCGCCGAGTTCTTCCTCGAGGTCACCTTGTGGACTATTCCCGAAGTACGGTGGTTTGTCCCTTGGCTGGGTTAGCTCCTCTAATTCTGACACGTGTCCCGAGGGTGTTTCACCCTCCACAGTTTGCCTCTTTCCTTTCCTTGTATCGAATATGGTTGATACGTATAATCTCTGTACTCTTGATGACTAGAGTTATTAGGGCGGAATTCGAAATAACTATAGACGAAAGATAGGTAAAACGTAGCACAAGAACAGAATTACGAAGAAAGATTTCTTCTCTAGATTATGAACAAGACAATATTACAATTATCTCTTTCACGCTCACAATCTCACTAAGCTTGCTTTTGCAATACAATGATTACCTCACAAACTTCTTCTCTAGACTTACTAGATGCCTTGGGTCTTCGGTGTCCTAAGCTATGCGCTAGGCACCTCTATATATAGTGGTTTGGGTTTCCCCAAATCCTCCTAGGAATCTATTTCCTAATCTAAGAATCCTTCCTTAAAAAGAATCCTTCTCTATATAGGAATCCTTTCCTAAATAGAGTTCTTCCCTCAATTAACTCGAGGTCGACTAAGTTCCTAAAGAGACTAGGATACACCTGTATCATGGGTCCCCCTTTAAGAACTTGAACTCCTGTGAGAGTTAGAAATGGAGATTAGGGAACTCGAGAGCCCCTTTCTCCTTGTTGAACCACTTAGCCTTGCTGGGAACTTGACCTTGACATCCAATTAGGAAAGCTTCTCTTTCTCCTTGCCGTGTCTTAGTCACTCTTCGCTCCAAAATGCAATCTTCTTTCAGCGGCTCCTCTCGATCAAACCATAAGTCTTCTACGCGCGGTAAGATCATCTTGTCATCCCCATCATCATCCAGTAACGGTGGTCCAAACAACTTCAAGTATTCGGCATTAATGACCGAGTATATTCCTAGATAAGGTGGTAAATCGAGACGAAAGGCATTGTCACCAATCTGGTCGAGAATACGAAACGGTCCATACCTCAATGGCTTCAACTTCTTACCTTCCCCTTTCAACCTTTCCTTTCCTAACTTCAACCATACCATGTCACCAACACCAAAATTACAAGGAACAAGATGCTTGTCATGTTTTGCCTTGTACTTGGCTTGTGACTTCTTCAATTGTGCTTCAACGGTCGCATGAATTTGAGAAATCTTTTCCAAGAACTTTTGTGCCTTTTGTCTCTCACTTCCTTCTTTTCCTCCAACTGTTGTATCACTTGAAAACACCAAATCGAAAGGACTAGGCGGTAAGTAGCCATAACACGTCTCGAAAGGAGACTTTCCCGAAGAACTGTGAACCGTTCTATTGAAAGCAAACTGTAGATATGGTAGACTCTCATCCCAAGTCTTAGGATGCTTAGAATTATATCCCCGTAACATGTGAACCATAGTCCTATTGACTACTTCTGTCTGCCCGTCTGTTTGTGGATGAAAAGCTGTACTCTTCTTCAACCTAGTGTCCATCATCCTCCACAAAGAATCCCAAAAATGACTAAGAAACCGACTATCCCTATCAGAAATAATCGAGGTAGGTAACCCGTAATGCTTCCACACATGCTCGAAAAAAAGCTTTGCTGCACCCGCTCCTGTCACCGTCTTTGTACATGGAATCAATGCAATCATCTTGCTGAACCGGTCAACCACAACGAACAAGTAATCATGACCCGACTTGGTCTTCGGCAATCCACCAAGGAAATCCATAGAAATACTCTCCCAAGGTCTTGATGGTACCGGTAATGGTAGATATAACCCATGTTTCCTGTTTGAGGGCTTAGATGTGCAACACAACTTACAACCTCGAACAAACTTAGCCACATCATCTTGCATCTTTGGCCAAAAGACATAACGTCGTAGGTTAAGTAGCGTCTTATTCATCCCGAAGTGTCCAGCAACTCGAGATGTATGTGCTTCTCTCAACCATTGCAACCTATCTCCATCTTCTGGAATGCATAACAACTGACCTTTGTATAATAACCCATCTCGGAGTTCAAACTCACCTTTCAAACCACCTTTTACCTTCTCTAACACCTTCTTGAAGTCTTTACTGGATGCGTACGACTCAGCATACTCTTGAGGAACAATTGGCTGAATCCGCATTGCCACCAATAAGCTAACTGGCGGTCTTGACAACATATCGGCCAACTTGTTTGTTACTCCCTTCTTGTACTTGATGATTATATGAAATGCCATCAAGTAGGACATCCACTTCATGTGTCGAGCTTGTTGTAGCTTGGTTTGTGCATGTAGATACTCCAATGGCTTATGATCCGAGTGCACTACCACTTCTTTACCTAAGAGATACACTCTCCAATGTTTCACACATTGATACAAGGCATAGAATTCCTTGTCGTAAGGTGGATAGTTCTTACTAGCACCCGAGAACAATTCTGAATGGTACTCCACTGGTTTACCATCTTGCAGCAACACTCCTCCTAATGCATAGTTAGAAGCGTCGGACTCAACTTCAAAAGTACGTTGTAAATTAGGCAAAGCTAATACCGGTGCTTCTGAAATCTTCTTCTTAAGTAACTGAAAAGCTTCTTCATGGGTCTGCTGCCATTCAAACTTTGCCTTAGCCCCTGTCATAGCATGTAGTGGCCCAGCAATAGTAGAAAAATGCTTAATAAACTTGCGCAAGTATGTGCAAGCTCCCAAGAAACTTCTCACTTCAGTCACTGTTCTAGGTCTTGGCCAATTAGTAATCACCTCAACCTTCTTTGGATCAATCTTGCGTTTTCCACCACCAACAATGAAACCGAGATACACCAACTCTTCCTTTCCAAACTCACACTTCTTTTCGTTCAACTTAAGCTGGCCTTCATGTAACACTTGAAATACCTTCTCAACGTGAACAAGATGTTCCTCCCAAGTTCTGCTGTATACGAGGATATCGTCCAAGTAAACAATGACAAAATCTTTTATAAAGGGTCGTAACAAATCATTCATCAAACGCATAAACGTCGCTGGAGCATTACACAAACCAAACGACATCACCAACCATTCGAACAAGCCTTGTTTGGTCTTGAAAGCAGTCTTCCATGTATCATCTTCTCGCACTCTCACTTGATGATAACCAGATTTAAGATCCAACTTTGTAAAGACTCGAGCACTCTCCAATTGATCCATCATGTCATCTATCCGTGGTAACGGGTAGCGGTTCTTGACTGTGATCTTGTTCAAGGCTCGGTAATCTATACACATACGCCAGCCTCCATCCTTCTTCGGCACCAACAACACGGCTGATCCACAAGGTGAAGCACTAGGTACTATAACTCCTAACTCTAGAAGTTCTAAGACTTGTCTCTTTATCTCTTCGGATTCTTCCACGGATGTGCGGTAGAGCCCTACATTAGTTAGAGAACTTTCTCCCATCAACATGATCTCATGTTCCACACTCCTCTTCGGTGGTAACCCCTTGATTTCTGAAAACAAATCTTCATATTTCAATTTCAACCTATCTAGGTCGTCTTCTTGTTGTTTCGACAAAGTAGTCAAACAAACTCTACTCGGCTTCTCTTCTAAAGAACGGATCACAAGGAGAATAAACTTTGTACTAGCATTCACCAACCGCTTAGCCTGAGTGGCTGTAATCAGACTTGCTCCTACAAGAGGAGACTCTATAGCCCGAATCACATAAGTCTCACCTTCTTTCTCAAAGGTATACTTCTGCTCCCTTCTATATAGAGTAGCATCCCTATCCCATAAATAAGGACTTCCTAGTACAACTTGACACACATCCAAAGGTACCACGTCGCATGTAACCTCGTCAATGTAAGACTCATCTAGAGCAAACTTGAACGTACACTGCTGCGAAACTTGTAACCCTCCTTCCTTTTGGAGCCATCCTAACGGATATGGATTTGGATGTTTGAATGTCTTCAAACCTAGCTTTTGTACCAAAGAATTTGAAAGTAAATTCTTCTGACTTCCCGGGTCAACAACGGCATCAACCAATGTTGTCTTAACTTGCATCTTCACAATGAAGAGTCTTTCCCTAGGATCATCTCTTGTAGGTCCTTCTTTTGCTCCGGTCATAAGAGAAAGCTTCGAGTTAGGTTCTGTCAGTCCTTGAACTTCTTTTGGAGTCTGAGCAACTAGTGTGGTCTTCTTGGCTTCTCTCTTCTGTATCCCTCTTGGCTTAAGATGAGGATGCTTCTCCCAACAATTGTCTACTACGTGCCCTGTTTGCTTGCAATGTGTGCAAGACAAACCTCCTTTGTCATTGAACTTCCCTTCGTCTTTGCTTCTTTCACCTCCTTTGACGCTGATACCTCCAGATTTCACCTTCGGGTTTCCCTTAGAGTCAGTTTTCTTAAGCCTACCTTCAATGGCATGGGCTTTTACACTTGCTTCAGCGATAGTATCGACTGAAAACATCTTCAACTCCTTCCGTATATACTCATGGAACCCAGAGATGTACTTCATATAGATAGCATTATCTCCTAAGTCTAAATCCAACACCATAGCTTGGTTCTGAAATTCAGAAGTATATTCTTGCACGGACTGGTTGTATGCTTGCTTCAAGTTGTACCACTTGAGCCATCTTTCCTCAAGGTAGCCAACCGGATAAAACTGTTTCCTTATGACTTCCTTGAACTTCTTCCACGACAATGCTCCCGGGTTTTGTCTTCTATAAGCCTTCCACCATATAAGAGCATGCTTTTGCAGCTTCAATGTCGCACAAGCAATCTTTTTTCCTGAATTGAACTTGTCAAAGGAAAAATACGTCTCTAGACGCTCTATCCAATCATCTAACTTCTCTACGTCGATACTCCCATCAAAGTATGGAATCTCAACACGGAAATCGATTTTCAGATTACTCTGTTTCTTACCAAGAGGTTTGGTTTCTTTAGGTTCTTTGATTTCTCCATCCCCTAAATCTTCTTCTTCCTCATCCTCTGGTTCATCTTCTTCTTCCTCTTCATCCGCAACCTCAGATGGAGTCTTACTCTTCTTTTTCTTCGGCCCGGGTGTATTGGAAAGAATACATTCCTTCAACTCTTCATGTAGGGGGTAAAACCCGTCGGACCACGTGTCTCGCATCCCAGGCATATATTCATGCCGAGAAAACCATACCGAGAAGAGCAGCAGCGATGTCTCGGATGGACAAAGGAAAGGAAGCTACACGCGAAGCGAAGGAAAGACTCAGGGATAAAGGGTTCGGACTATGTCGAAGGACCGAAGCCCAGGATCCAGCTTCGGAGTATAAACCGCCTTACTCGACAGAAACTGACACCACCACGATTGGGTCTTTTGTCTTTATTAGCTGTAAACCACCCAAGCTCGGCCTATATAAGGCGAGCTTGGAAAACGTTGTAGGGGTTGGATTCTTGTTTGGTTGAGCCTAAGTAGCAAGAGAGAGATTAGGTTTGTAATCTCCTCTGGTTCCTTAGGGTTTTATTCATGTAATCTCAGCATTAGTAATACACAGAAATTCTTCTATCATATCTATATGGTTTTACTTAACTTTATATCACTGTTTATCGCATCCTCGATGCTGTTCTTGATGTCTTCGGACTGCTAAACCACAACTAATACTGTATGTGCGAGTAGATCTGATGGATATGGTACATCGAGTACCTATGCAGATTTTCTACTCGTACAGTTTGGCGCTAGAAACAGGGATGATTAAAACAACTTAGGGTTTGCCTGTGAATTTTCAGATTTTCAAATTTTTTGTTTTATCATCTTTATAATCTTCTCCAGAGATTTTTGCTTTTTCAAAAGTTTGTTTTCATAAAAATAGCTCCTGTTTCTTGAGCATCTAAATGACCTTAAAGGCTTTAGTATGTTTAAGAACATTTTGAGCATAGCATCAGATGGCAAAGTCATCCATTAAAGAGTATTTGTAACTTCGGTATGCTAAAATAGATCTCCGAGAGACTTTAAAACTCCTGTAGTAAAAACTCCAAGCGAAAAACCAATTCGGGCAGAATCTCAAATCTATTTTAAGGCTTTCAAAATCCATGTTATTCATTAAAATCCATTATAAGGTTTCAAATAGTCATGCTATTTTATCAAAATCCATCTTAGGGTTTTTAAACTTCATAATATACATCAAAATCAACTTTAGGGCCCTCAAATCCCATAACAAACGTAAAATCCATGTTAGGATTTCTAAAACCCATGTTATTCATCAAAATCCATTTTAGGGTTACATAATAAACATTAAATTCATTTTTAGGGTTTCAAATTTTATAATATACACCAAAATCCACTTTGGAGTCCTCAAAATTCATCATATACGTATAAATCCATTTTAGGGTTTCTAAACTTCATAATAGGCGTCAAATCCATTTTAGGGTTTTCAAATTTCTCGCTATAATTGGAAATAAAACTTCATAAAGGAACAAGATGAAAAGTCATGATTTAGGCTACAAAACAAAATAAACGGTTAAAGATATATCTAAAAAGAGCAAAAAAGGACATTCAGTCTCGTCTGAAAAGTTAGTTATAGAGTAGATTTACATGGCCGACAAAGTACACTGCGCTAGCCGCCTTGGACCTCACGGGTTTTTTGTTTCTTGACAGGTCATCGACAAAATGGCTTCCCATTCGGAGCACGCCCCAAAGCAGCGAGTAGGTTCCTCGAAGCAAGGCACCGGATCCTCCAGACAGCACAACACTAGATTCTCAACCAGTAAAGGGTTATCTCCCGAGGTAGCGGCTAGCACAGTCCAACACCGAGAGCATATAAACGAAGACGAAGTGGTGGTAGAGGATTTAGGCCCCGATGGAAACGGGTTTCCAGAGGCCGAAGAGCCACGCCAGCAGCGCATACAGGAAGAAAATGGAGAAAACGAAGAGGAGGAGGACGAAGAATCTGACCCTGAAAATAAAATACCAGAGCAGCAGCCTGCCGAAGTAAATACGGTCAGAGCAGAACAATTTAGAAAGTTAATCTTGAAAAATAGGAAAATAAGAAAGCTAAAGAAACAGCTTGTCGAAGCAAATAAAAAGGCAGCGGAAAAATCAACCTCAAACTGCAAGGGGAATAGCGAAGGGCACTCTCGTCCAAGTAACGCATCTCGACCGAAGGAACCATCCGAATCTAAAACAGGCACAAAGGTCAAGGGAACTAGCAAAGGACATGGAATCACGGTGTCTAGCAAAAAGAACACACCTCCAGAGTACACAAAGATCGGCACGCATGTCTTCAGCGAAGAAAATCAAACAAAGAAAGATGC
>JAJJMA010165233.1:13946-24620 GCA_023529015.1 Papaver nudicaule | reverse complement strand
CTGCGCCTGTGTATCAGCCACTATGGATATTTCGGAAATCATAGGTAAGGTTGGAGTGAGGTTTGCTTCGAAAGCGATGCGGTTAAGGGCGTCGAACGTGTCTATACGTTGCCCCTTTGAAAAATGGAGGAGCTCACATAGTTTTTCGATGAGGAGGGTAGCCTCCTCCTTTGCTGATTTGTCGTAAGCGGTGAAGCTCTCGATGTGGATCGTTGTATTAAGGCGAATTTCTTGCGCCATCACCCCCAGGGTAGCCGTTTCCCCACGAAAATCTTCTGGGACCGAGAGATTGATCTCCCACTGTGGTCGCCAACTGTTTTTACCTGGAAAAACAATGCACCGTCTCTGGGTACTTTCGTAGTGCTCGAGATCAAAGTCGAACAAGACGAGCCTAAACCAAGTCAATGGCCGTTCACGTCTTGCTTCGGTCACAGAGAGGATAGGGGTTGATCTAGGGAGGGAAACATCGAAGAAACTTGAGATCAGGTTGAGAATGTGTTTTGGGTATAAGGGTTCAAGATCTCCGTCGTGAAGGTGACTAGAAATCTCCAAGGCTAGAAGTGTGTTGGTTTGCTCAGGTGTGTCTGCTCTGAGGCTCTGGTGTATTCAAGCGTTATGAATATTCTGGTTGTTCTGAAAAGATGTTCTGCCTTGGAAGATAGATGAAGCCTCTATTTATAGTTTTGAACTCACCCTGATCTCTCGACAGAGAAGGTGGAAGTCATGGAAGAGTGGGGAGTGGAGGACATGAGTTGTTCTCGGTAACTGCTAGGATCGTGTAGATCATGTCCACTCAGCGCCACTTTCTCGTAACTGTCCATCATCTCTATCAGTTTCTTTCAACTGCCGTAGACCGCCAGACCAATACCCCTAAAGTTATCCCCCCGTGTGATGTTTTGATGTCTCGAGTGATATGCAGATATTGCGTAGTTGAGTTGAGTTGAGTTTGAGTAGAGTCGTATGACTAGGACGTCGTGACCAGCGTAAGTGTGGTGCTTTCAATACACGTGTAGTAGATGCATAGGAGTGGCCTTGGCTGTTGGCCAAGGCCAGAAATTCATGGCGCCATGGATTTGTCGCGCCATAACCTAAGGGGCTAAGGCCTTGGCCTTTGGCCAAGGCCAATTTCTAAAGCGCTTGTTAGCGCTTAGTTCTGTTTTCATGGTGCCATGGCTCATGGCGCCGCGGCCTTGGCCTTTGGCCAGGGCCAACTTGTTTTGTCGTAGCGCCACAGCCTTGGCCTTTGGCCAAGGCCAATTTCTCGCGCACTTTTGTGGTGCCATGATATATGGCGTTATGGTTTTGGCCTTTAGCCAAGGCCAACTTTGTTGCAGCTGGTGCGTTCTGGCTATGCCGCCTTGGTTGTGGTGTGCGTGCTTGCGCTACAACGTACTTGAATTCATGGCGTGCTTATCCATGGAATGTTAGACCACTCTGAGCTTAGGGTGTGGTCTTTTTAAGCCTGTTCAGGCTGTTGTATACTTTTCAGGGAGCTCTGGACAGGCCTATAGCTTCGGTATTCCTGAGGTTTTCATTGGGACTCAGATATTAAGTCGCACTTTTAGAGGAAATCCATGAGGATGCGTCTCTGTCAACTCTTCACCATGTACCATTGAGCAATCTAGTTCTGATATCGAGGAATTCGAGGCGATGTCGACATGAAGCAGATTAAATGGGTTTATGTGCTGGTGAGATTATCAGTACTGCACTATGATATCATCCTCTCCACCGGGAGTTATAAGAGAGAACTCATAGGGAGTATATTCAGCTCGTAGGATAGGTTGCATTCTGAGCTATACAGATGCGCCTGAGTAGGCAATTGTCTTTAGGTAAGGCATAATCAGAGAGTTGTTTTACATTTTTGTCCATCTTCTATTTTTCACCATCTACACCCGGCGTATTCTAATGAGTCTGAAGGAAGGCCACCCAGCGGAGCGTAATCTACGTAATGTTCCAACAGAAAAACTTGAAGGAAAGGAAGGTTGACGAATGACGAAATGCGTCCCGTAGAAGAACTGGACATGTTCCTGGCTAAAGCACTCAAATCATACTGGGACCCAAGGAACAGGCTACCAATCGGCAAGCACACACCCTGAGCTAGCTGCACAGCACACAGAATGACAAGATGCTTCAATGTCCCAACATGATCATCCTCAAATATATCCCTCGACAACTAGAGTGTGAGGAATGCTGCTATGCGATTGGTATTGGTGAGAGCATAACTCCTACCCCCAGACGAGTACCAGTAATGGATCCACCTAATATAATTCCCATCAGCAGAGGCACTAGATAAATTCAGTTCTTTGATCCTTTTGTTCAATTCATCGACTATAGCATCACGAGGACGTCCTGGATGGTTGTTTGGAAGCTTCCCCGGTATTGGAAGGTGATACAGAGCCGATACCTCCTCCAAAGAGATGGTGAACTCTCTAACGCCCATAACAGAAGTGTTTGTAGACTCACACCAACGAGAAGCAAAGGCTACGATCTCGTCAACATCCACATGCATCTTCAATTTCTCCGATGCTCTCACTGCGTGTACGATTCTGACGTCTTCTAGGATCCCGCATGCCTTCTTATCATTCAACATAAAGTTCAACCAAGGAATCCATTGAGCTAGAGGAAATCTAGGAACCCCAAAGTCGATCGATGAAGCCCCATACGTGCCTCATTCTAAAGAAAACTTGATGATTTTACCCGGAACAACAACTGATGAAGGAGACCTGGTCTTGATGTTGTATTTGGAACGAAACGAGCCTCTGGGTCAGCTCGAATCACAATTGGGGTTGCCCTTCTACCAATCTCCGCATACGCGTCGAAGAACTTATCATCAGCACTAGGCGTTCCAATAATGGGAGGAACAGGAATAACATCATCACCATGCTTTCTCTGCAACACACAAACAACTTCAAGTAAGTTACTCATGCATGTATTGACATTCACATGTTTCTAGTAATATGAGTAGTAATGTATATGCACATACGTATATGCGCATACGCGTATGTAAGTCAGTATAATGTAATGCTACTAAGCATACCTTGGCCTTATGGCCAAGGCCGTGCGTAAAAAAAATTTGTGGCTTCATGGGCGGTTTTATCATGGCCACAAGGGCCATGGCGCCATGACCAGGGCGCAACCACCATAGTCATCAAATTATATATATGTGTGTGTATGCGTACAAAAAAAAAAAAAAAAAAAGATCGTTTTTAGGTCTGGCATTCCATATATATATAACAAAAATCTAGATCACCTTGTTGTTCTTCATTGCTCCCTTCGACGACATGGTAAACAAGGATTAACAAGCACAGTTAAAGAGAATACATCAAAAAAAAAAAAATGCTCTGGTAAAATCTTTTCTCTTTTCTCTTCTCTGTTGAAAGTTTAACCTAGGCATGTATATATATATATACACACACATAACTATTAAGAGTCCTAATACCATTAAGACTCCTAAAAGGAAGAAAAGCATAAGGCCCAAGGCCCATGGCGTCATGCGCCACTCTATAAATCACGCCATCCCTAGGGCTGGCATTTAAAAACACACACACACACACACACACACACACACAAACGGCGCCCTAGGGCGCCGCGTAAAAAACATGGCATGGGTTTTAAGGCCGTGGTCACCATGCGCCACGGCCACAAACGTCCGCCACATCTCATGGCGCCATGACCATGCCCCTTTGCTCTCTCTCTCTCTCACTTTTAAAAAAAAAAATCGTATTTTTGCATACAAGCTCCCCATCGATTTTGATTTACGACCATTAACACTAAGGTTTAACCCTTTGAAAATCTCTGATAGTATTGTTTAAAAACCTAAGGCCATTGGAATTGCTCTTACCATCCAATGTATAGTATGAAACATTACTATTCCACACTAACCAGGAGACTTAATGTAGATGGTGAAAAAATGAAAGAGGGACAAAAATGTAAAATGACTCTCTAATTATGCCTTGCCAAGAGGCAATTGCCTACTCAAACACATTTCTATAGCTCAGAATACAACCTGTTATGCAAGCTAAATATGCTCTCTATGAGTTCTCTCTTATAACTCCCGGTGGAGAGAATAATATCATAGTGCGATGCCGAATAACCCACCAACTCATAAAACCACCAATTTACTTCATGTCGACACCGCCTCGAATTCCTCGATATCAGAACTAAATTGCTCACTGGTATACGGTGGAAAGTTAACAGAGACGCATCCTCATGGATTTCCTCTTAAAATACGACTCAATACCTGAGTCTCAATGAAAACCTCAGAAACATCGCGGCTCTAGGCCTGTCTAGAGCTCTCCGAGAAGTATACAACAGCCTAAACACACATAGGCAGGCCATAATCTAAACACGGAATGGCCTGATATGTCATGGCTAAGCATGCCACGACCCAAAAATACGCCATGACCTGAATGCACAGACATGCCATAATCGAAGTGGCGTGGCCTAACACGCCACAATAGGCCAAAGCCAAGGCCGTGGCCACAGGCCGGCGCCATAATCATGGCGCCGCAAATCTTGGCCATGGCCAAAGGCCATGGCGCCATAAGAATTGGCCTTGGCCAAAGCCAAGGTCGTGGCCATAGGCCATGGCGCCATATTCATGGCGCTACATCCACTTGTCCTTGGCCAAAGTCAAGGCCACTGCCATCAAACCATGGCATAACATCCATGGCGCCACATCTATTTTGGACAAGATCATGACCATAGAGACATGGCCACACAACGCTGCTTAGCTCAAGACAACTACACAACATCTGCACACTACATGAGATATCAAAACATCACACGGGGGGATAAATTTAGGGGTATTGGTCTGGTGGTCTACGACAGTTAGAAAAAAACTGATAGAGATGATGGACAGTTACAAGAAGGTGGTGCTGAGTGGACACGTTCTACACAACTCTAGCAGTTACAGAGCACAACTCATGTCCTCCACTCCTCCACTCTTCCACGGCTTCCACCTTTTCCGTCGAGAGATCAGGGTGAAGTCTACATTATAAATAGAGGATTCTTCTATCTTCCAAGGCAGAACACCACATAACAACTAGAACACTCGAAAAACACCAGAACCTCAGAGAAAACATACCTGAGTATTCAACACACTTCTAGCCATGGAGATTTCCAGTCACTCTCACGACGGAGATCTTGAACTCTTACACCCAGAAACGCACATCCTCAACCTGATCTCAAGTTTCTTTCACTATTTCCCTCCCTAGATCAACCTCTATCCTCTCTGTGACCGAAGCAAGACTTGAACGACCATTGACTTGGTTTAGGCTTGTCTTGTTCGATTTTGATCTCGAGCACTACGAAAGTACCCAGAGACGGTACAGTGTTTTTCAGGCAAAAACAGTTGTTAAAAGCTTATGTCAACAATTCCGGCTTTGCAACCTCAATTAATAATTGTATGTTTTGAATTGTCCTTTTCAGTTTAACTTACGTAAAGTGACTTCCTTCGGATTACTCCAGGTCATACGAAATCTGCTTACAAGCGGGGGCTGACAAGTAAACCAAGTAGACTATGTCAAACTTGTCTCTACCTCAGCTGTGAAAAGAATCACTTAAGAAACTTACACAACTGGAGCTAACTAGGTCTTACAACACTGTGTGCAGCCGTACGTTGCTTCCTTAACCTTGTATGTAAAGTATCAGTTCTTGAATGGTAGTATTGCATAAGAGAAGGACCGTAGAATAGACAAGAACGTAATCAGGTTACCAAGGTTACATGTTAATCAGCTAACAAACACATAGGTACGTTATTGCCTACTTGTGCTTCCCAACTCCCAGGAGAAGTCTTTATAGTCGTTAGGTAAATCCCACAAAGGAACTGCTACCTAAAAGAGGCTGACTACCACAACAAGCTTACACCGAAGTGAAAAGAGTTTACGATCAATTCCACAGAGAACTTCACGTATGCTTGATGCTGGTGGTTTTCGTTCCTTAACCCTCTATTTATAGCTCTCAATAAGATAGGTTGCTTTGTGATAAAGCAATAGATTCCTTGTGCTACAAGTTAGCAAGCGCCCGTGTAAACGTGCCCGTTACTTGGTTTGCACACAAAGAAACCCTAGGTTAATCTCAATGGAATTCTTTTAACATTTAACTCCCAAGTGGTTTATTAGCTCTTAACCACTTCAAGATAGAAATCCAATGACCATGAGAATACCTTTATCTTATTAACTCATTGAGATTCGTTAGATGGACCACAAAAGATATTATGATAAGCACAAGTCCAACTAAGAGATAAAGGGTTATCTGTTAAACCAGCTTTGAAAATCCCGCAGAATATTCACCAGACGGTTTGCGAACTATGTGAATCTGAAATCTGGGACAAATACATTGAATTC
Source organism: Papaver nudicaule (assembly GCA_023529015.1). Classification (NCBI taxonomy): domain Eukaryota; kingdom Viridiplantae; phylum Streptophyta; class Magnoliopsida; order Ranunculales; family Papaveraceae; genus Papaver; species Papaver nudicaule. The sequence continues at coordinate 18,273 of JAJJMA010165233.1, read as the reverse complement.
ATTGTTCACGAACATGTACGTGTACATATCAATGTTTCAAAACTCAGGAGGAAAATCCGGAGTCACTGTTCCCAAACTGGTTCGTGAACCGCCGTGTTTCAGATTTAGGGTTTAAACTGGATCCGCTGGAAGTACCTGGGCTAGAGCCAATTTTCTTGTACTTAGACGTGTGGACGTCCTCGGATGATCCTTTAGATTCACCTATTTTCCTACATGTGATTTGCAAGAAAACCATTGCATTGGAAAGTGTATTGAAACTATCTCATGTATCTTATAACTTAGTATGGTGGAAACACATACCAACATAACTCATGGTTATGTAGGCAAGAGTACAATCTCAATCGCTATTAGTATATCTACTAAAGTAGCCCACTATTTCGAAAGATAGAATAAGTAGAATAAAAGAAATTCCATAAATGTCATAACTCCTACTAACCTTTGGTCGATGAAGAATATTTGATGTCTTCTTGGTAATTGCAGTCTTCGCCTTCAAGGTCTGTACTACTTTGTCTATATCCCAATTCTGAAATCAAACTCTAGTAGGCTAAATCAAGAATTGAGTTTTGACACCTAAAACTGACAACTAGCTTGACATACCAACGCTAGTGGGTTTGACCAGACAATGTCCTAACATCAACCATCATTAATAATCAAATAAAAAAAGAACTTTTTATCAATGAATACTAATAAAGTAGTACATGCTGAAAAACTCTAAAAGGCATGAAAATGCAAACTACTTTTAGATATAGTTTATATTCCTTAGGCAAAAGTAAGAACAAGTTCTCACAAGAAACCAACTATTCTAATCTACTGAGAAAGAAAGACACTAATAAAGTTATAAAGTTCAAACTTCATTCAGCAGACTTGCTAGTGGAAGGCTTGTCATTGTTTCTTTTAGATCATTAGAAACAACTTGATCTTTGCTAGTGACAAGTTCTCTTATCTGTGTTTTTATGAGATCGAGCTCACTTACCACTGCTTCCATCTGGGACTCAAGCAAATCACAATCTCTCACAGTACTTATTAGCTGAGGAAACATATTAGTGCATTGTTTGATGAAACCATAGACAATATCACCATTTTCCATGTTAGCTTCTTCCATATTCTGGTAGTTGTAAGCATAATAACATGCAATTTCAGGCTTTCTTCCTTTGATACTTGGAAGAGTTACACCTTCTTCCACCAGAACTCTCTTCTTCTTACTTTCTGTCATGCTATATTTTCCCATTCAGAGTAAGGTAGCGGAGAAATACTTGAATGAATTAATATTTCGGGTGTTGTGGTATTTATATGTTTACAATACCAAGGAAGGATTGACTCAAATATCGCATACCAAGAGTCCCATCAAGTTTGCGTTCTATTTTTGAGTATTTTCGAAAAGAGTATGTCTTTTCCGTGAAGAGAATATGATGCCAGCAGGTGGATAGACGCTGCTTATTGAGTTTCTCGCACATAAAACACTTTTTCGCGGTTCGCGAATCGGTTGGGTCTGAATACACCATTCCTTTGTACCCAACAACCTGATTCTATGTACTTAGTGTTTTCTGTAGTATGGGAGGTCCATAATTTCCTCAATACAGTTTTTCATGGCAAAGAACCATTAAACACTTAGAGATTTCCAAGTGGTACTAAATGCTCGGGGAATTATCCCTGATGTAGAGCATTCCTTATTTTTCAGTACTAAATAAGGAAGTTATTTTTAACACTAGAATTTAGTGTTATGGTGAGTTCTTTGATACTCACCCTTTTTACGCCATCGTCTATACTTTCTAGATGATATTTCCTTGAAATTTTCATAGAAGTTATTGTTATCATAATATGATTCAGTGTTGGAGGAACTTCTAGATCTCTTTCCTTGGAATTTGTTTCTATGTTTACGCCTGGCAAAATCAGACAACACCTTGTTTAACTCTTCTTGAGTGACCAGGTCATCAAGAGATTGAGACCGGTTTCCTGTTATAGTGGTTGTCCTTTTGGGAGATCTTTCACGTGGCGTTTTAGATGTAGAAGCCATCTCAGTCCACAGTCGATCATTAGGTCTCCGTTTTTCAGTGATAGTTCTACCATGTTTCATGGGCGAAGGAGATCTCTTGGAGGCTTTGTTTCTAGGGATCACCTATGGATTAGGCCTGCAGAGTTCAGACACGTTTTTTAGAACAATGTTTAACTTGTGTTGCAGTTGATCAATCTGCTTATCCTTCTTTTGACTATTACAATATGTTTGGAGGTGTCCTCTCTTTTTACAGATTCGACATGTTACCTTGTTAGAGCATTGCTCGGTTGAACCCACTGATGTTGCTATCTCAAGTCAGTTGTCAAGTTTAGATGACAAAAACTCAATCATTGATAAGGCTACAATACAACTTGGACTAGGATATGATTAGGTATTGGAGACGAAGACAACTAAAGATGAACACCGGAGCTTATTGATAAAATCTATCGTCCTCATTAAAGGTTAGAAAAGTTTTCCTTTCAGTTTCGTATTACCATTTCTATCATTTAAAAGTCTACTAACTAGAGCGACTAACCATATTTCTGATGATGACTCAAGCCAACTTAGTTATACATTGAAGATGAATAAATTCAAACTTCAAACTGAGAATATCAAACTCATTAATTCGTTGGAGCACATGCAAATCAAAATGATAGAGTTTGAACTTCGAAAATACGCATTCTGGGATTAGCATATTAAGGTTTCGAAACCTACATATTGTTTGGCAGAAACCAGATTAAGGTTTCAAAATCTAAAGTTCATTATACGACCAAAACCGAATTAACGTTCCCAAATCAAGTTTCCATATAGTGAAACCAAAGTGAGGTTTCGAAATCTAGATTCTGTTTAACAAAACCTTGGTTAAGGTTTCGAAACAAGAAACACATATTGGAGTCGTCACAAATGTTTAGTGTCGAACTTGAGAGTCCATGTGGTCAGTGATAAGGTGTCAAACCTATCAATAATATTTCTCTCGACTCTTTACAACTCAATTAAGAAGTAGTAGGGCAAGTCGAATTCGTTCCACAAGGAGGTGTGAGTTCTAGTTGTTATAAAGTCCAATTTTTGTTTTAAAGAGAGTGAATCAAAGTAACACGAATACGTAAACTGAATTTTGAATCAAATAATAATGGTAAAAAGCGATTAAGGAATTCCTATTAATCCGTGAAATAGATCATAATCAATCTACAAAGCATATTTCTCGTAATATCCTACTTGTTACCACCCTAGAATAGTTATAAGCTCAACTATCCTAATCAATTCCTTGTATCACCGGATACGGAAGTGCTCGACTACCGGATTCTAATCAATTAGAACACCTAAAATAAGCTCTTTAAGTGATTCAAATCAAAAGCCTTAAACTCTATGAATTGGGGTAAGACCTAGCCACGCACTCGTAAGCTCGGATTGTGAACTAAAGTAATCTTCTACTTCTCAATGATTTAACAACATCCCGCCGTCAATAATCAAGAATTGCTATTTCTTGTTATTGATTCTCCGCAATTACGGATCGAAGAATCTCTAACGAGCAATAGGGTTGTCAACTAGCTACGTGATTGCACACTCAAGCAACTAGAGGAAAACCCATAAATATTGAAGCAAAATAAAAGATTCACAACAAGCAAAAATAAGGATTGAAATGCTTATGCAAATTGATTAAAACTCGTGTCTCAGGATGTCAAGTTCATCCCTAATCAAAAATAAATTAGCTACTTATGTTCATGAAAGAAAACATAATCTCTGTAAAAAAATAAAGTTTCAAGCTAAAAAGCAAATAAGAAAAGCAAACCCCTGCAGCAAAACAGATTGCTGCTGAAATTTGTTCGATCAACTGGACGTCCAAAGTTCTTTTTTGTCCGTCTCCAACCGTGTCTCCAAAACTGGTCGTCAAAAGGTAAAAATAGGTTTTTGTCTGTCCTTACGTTCTCTTTTATATCCTCTCTAGAACTGCATGTACTCCCAACCCTGTACCCTATTAAACTCATACCCAACACCATTGAGCCACCAAAAAGATCCAGCTCACAAGCCCATGAACTGTCATAACTAGAAGCCTTGGCAAACTAGCCAGCTGAATACCCTGAACCATCCGCAAAACACCACTGCCAACTTGCCAAAAATTTGTACTGCCTTCCTAACATATAAACTAGCCCTTGTATTCATGGGTAATAAACGACACATATCTAGGGAAGAACTGTTCTCCCTGAACTCTAGTAGCTCGCACCTAAAAAAACCCACAAATCAGCTATCTATACTTCTTCATTAAGCACCAATACTCCATAGAACTTTCAGCAAATCACCAGCATCATCCCCATTTAACCCATTGCAAATCACCAC
>JAJJMA010165233.1:0-13936 GCA_023529015.1 Papaver nudicaule | reverse complement strand
CACCATTCTTCACATGGGCGAATACCTACATGACCCATTAAGCCACCTTTTGTGACTTTAGTTGTTGCTGGAACTTTTTCTTGTTCTAGTTTGTTGAGATGATCTTATTTTTTTTCATTATTTTTCTTTTGTTTTACGACTTTAAGAGTCATTGTACCTACAAAATAGAAAACAACGTTAAATAACCAATGTACGAGGCTTAAGCTAACTAAAGTGTATGAATATGGAACTATTGAGTAGGTGTTTTTAGGCACCTATTAAATCCCTCCACAATTAGTTTTTGCTCGTCCTCCAGTAAACTCCAAACACAACAAATCCGTGAGGAAATTGTTGCACTTAAAGCTTGTAAATAGTTTCTTCTTCTCACTTCAAATCACAAATCCATCTAGTAGCAAGTTTGTATTCTAATCCATGCATGGCACTAACAAATATTTTTCTTGTGTTGGTCTTCTCACAAATGTGAGATTCTTTTTCTTCTTATGAATTGATTCTTGCTTGCTCCAATGACATGAGTATAAAACATTTTCTACACGTGTTCTTCTTGCTTCAAAATAGTGATACGGACCACTTCATGAATGATTGTGGTTTTAAAACTTGTAAAATTGTACTCCAATTGTCTTTGAGTCTTCAACTGATTATGTACGGTTCTTGCTTGCATCTAAACTCCCCAAGACCCATATATCCAAAACTGAAATTAGAAATGTAATCATGGAAAATCGGTTAGATACCTCCCTTTCTTCATAAATTTTAGCTTGAAATCATAACCATAGCTTCACCGACTTGCACTCATTCTCCATGTAGTTCTTGGGTTCTTTTTTGTTTCTCTTAGGCATGAAATTTGATCTCCTCAATGCTTCGCACACCTCACAAAAGTCACAAAATCAGCAACATCAATAAGACATCATTACCCTCTCTTGACTATTCTTTCTTCGATGTTTCTCTTGACAATGTTTGACACAAATCTTCCACCAAATCGAGCCTTTGTACTTTCTCCTTGTTACCTTCAAATGAATCTCTCAACCAACTCAATTAGTCGCAACAATAATACAATATATGTCTTCAACTCAAATCACAACAAGGATACTTCACCACAAACTCATCTTCATTGTCTTCATAAGCTCTTTTTTTTTCAAAAGTTTTTTTTTTTTTTTTTTTTTTTTTTTTTTTTTTTTTTTTTTGTTTTTGCTCATCTCACTTTTTTATGTGCATTTTTTTAAGAGATAGAGAACAAGAACTTACCTTTCCCCCACACTTAAACTCGACATTGTCCTCAATGTGAATTGACTCATCCAATGGAATTCAAGTATAAGTAGAAATCTGGTGGGTTGACTCCACAAAGCGAAATCGAATGGGTTGACTCCCATTAAGCATAATCTTTGTATCTCTGCAAAAAGAACAAACAAAACATCAAAAGAAAGAACAAAAATCAAAAATATAAGGAAAATAGAAATACAAACCGACGGGTTGCCTCCCAACTAGCGGTTTGTTTTCGTCCTCAGCCCGACGTAGTACTCCCATTGCTCTCTAACCCGTCTCAATCAGTTCAGCTCAAAAGCAAGAGCTCACATCACTCGGATACCTCATAGAATCAAAGATATTGAAGCGGATGACTTTCTCATCGAACTCCAATGTCAAGGAACCATTTTGGACATCAATCTTTGCTCCAGCGGTACTCATAAATGGTCTACCCAACATCAAAGGTGTAGAACCGGATGAACTCTACATATCAAGGACATAGAAATCCGCGGGAAAAACCAATTCATTTACCTGCACTAAAACATTTTCAACAATCCCTTTCGGGTAAGCGTAAAACCTGTTTGCAAGTTCAATAATCACACCCGTCTCCTTAAGAGGACCAAGATCAAGAGACCATGAATAGAAGTAGGCATAACGTTCACAGAAGTTCCTAGATCTAACAAAGCTCTATTAAATATTATCTTACCAATTTTGCATGATATAGTAAAGCTACCCGGGTCTTTCAATTTAGGTGGGAGTTTCTTTTCAAGAAACGCCGAGGCGCTCTCCCCCACACTCATAACTTCATTCCCGACTAGCTTTTGTTTGTTAGTTAACAATTTCTTTAGACACTTTGCATAACGAGGAACTTGCATGATTAAATCAACGAGTGGAATGCTTACAAGAATCTTTTTGAGGATCTCCCAAATCTCGCTGTCTTTCATCTCTTTCTTTGCCTTCTTGAACCTGCTAGGAAAAGGTGGAGGAGTTGCATGAGTAGGAAAAAAAGGTTAAGAGTTAGAATTTGTTACCACATCGGCCTTTTTAGGGGCTGCATTGTCCCTGTCCTCTTCATTATCCGGTTCCAAAACAGATTCATGGTTTTCCCGTTGCGGTTGTTCTCGTTCTTGTTGCTCAAGTTGCTTCCCACTTCTTAATGTCACAACACTGACATTCTCTCTTGGATTTACTAATGGTTGAGAAGGAAGAGTACCTGCTGCTTTTGCTTTCAACAAGTTCGTGTCATTGGCTAGTTGGCTAACTTGATTTTGCACATCTTTCATTGCCATCTCTGATTCTGCCTATCTTGTGCCAATGTAGTGAGAATAAGGTTCAATTTATCATCCACACTCGTACATTGAGGTTCTTGTTGTGGCTTCAGAAAGAATTGAGAACCACCATTTTGGTTGAATGACGGATTTTGAACCGCAGATTGCTTGTTGGCATAGCTGAAATTAGGATGATCTCTCCACCCCGGATTATACGTACTAGAGTATGGATCATATCTTGGACGCTGCTGATTTTGATACATGGCATTTGCTTTTTCTACATTCCCATCATATGATGGAAGAATAACTGACGCCATTTGTTGCATCATCTTCTCCATGTTGCTCATCATTTGTTCAAAGTGTGAAGAATCACTCACCTCGTTAACCTTTCTTACCATTGGCTCACCTCTAGTGTAGAATTGTTGCGTGTTTGCAGCCATGCTTTCAATCAAATTTGTAGCTTGTTCAATGGTCTTGTTGGTTAATGCACCACCACTCGTCGCATCAACCAAATGTCTCTCACTCGAAAGTAATCCTTCGTAAAAGTATTGAACGATGAGTTGCTCGCTGATTTGGTGATGTGGACAGCTAGCTAACAACCTCTTGTAGCGTTCTCAGTACTCATAGAGAGTCTCCCCGATCATAACTCCTTACGAATCAATGTTGTCTTTGATGCTGGAAAGTACTTCTCTAAAACTGCCTTCTTCATTGCCGTCCATGTTGAAATACTTCCAGGAGGAAGATAGTACAACCATTCTTCTGCAGCACCGCATAATGAGAATGGGAAAGCTGCCAACATAACTTGATCAGAATCCACAGCTGCTTGCTTTAAACTGATCACAATACGATGAAACGTTTGCAAATGGCGGTTAGGGTCTTCTCCTGCTAACCCATTAAATTTGGGCAACAAGTGAACCAACTGCGGCTTAAATTCAATGGATCCATCCAGCAGTACACAAAAAGGTTGCTCATCCAAGTTGGGTGATGTGAGCTCCTTGAGTGTCTTTGCAGGTGGTGGAGGATTTGGTACAAGTGGAGGTACAAGGGGGTTGCCATTCAAAATCACCAGCATCATCCCCATTTAACCCATTGTAAATCACCACCAGAAAACTCAAAACCAGCATGAACTCGAGATGCCATACTCTTGCTCGCATCCACAGTATAGACCACCATCAACAACCAGCTTCAAAATACTGACCAGCAGTACTAGAACAACAACGTCATAATCTTGTAGCTTCCAGTTCTTACCCAAATCTGCACCAAAGCTCTAATAGCACCAAACCCCCTTGTAAATCAACCAGCAAGCCATCACAACACAGACCACTGCAACAAACCTCATTCATAAGGCCACATTTGTGCACAAAACTCCACCAAGCCATCTTCACGCAACAACCACCACCAGACCTTCGAATCTCATGACACCATTCAGACCTTCTATCAAACAAATTACGAGCAGAAAAGAGTATAGCCAGCAATGATGTTTTCTTCTTCTAACCATGCCAACGCACAATCACACATAACCCATATCTCATTATCATTCAAACCTCTGAAAACATCCATTAATCAATCATTTACAAAACTCAAAGACCCAACAACAAAGCCTCATCTTCTTTCTTGTTTTTTTTCTTGCTAAACTCTGTTTAAATCTCTCAAAATTCATAATCCATTCATCCTTCCTGTACTTGGTATACCCTCTTCTGTAGTCTTCGATAATCTCTCTGCAAATCTCTGTCCAAACCTCGTATGAACCCATAGCTAGACGGCGGCATAACACTTGGCAGCAGCTCCTGGTCGACCTAACTTGTGTTGTTTGATTTTGGGAATTTTTCTTTTCCCTTCCTGCACATGTGCGAGTCCTGGTGGTGAAATCCACTGATTATTTAGGTCTTATTTCTCTCCAACGGGCTTACAAGTTATAAAGCCAAGCCCACTGCACCATTCTTCACATGGGCTAGTACCTACATGACCCATTGAGCCACCTCTTGTGACTTTAGTTGTTGCTGGAACTTTTTCTTGTTCTAGTTTGTTGAGATGATCTTATTTTTTTTCATTCTTTTTCTTTTGTTTTACGATTTTAAGAGTCATTGTACCTGCCAAATAGAAAACAACGTTAAATAACCAATGTATGAGGCTTAAGCTAACTAAAGTGTATGAATAAGGAACTATTGAGTAAGTGTTTTTAGGCACCTTTCAGTCAAGAACCGTTTCAGCATCACACCTTTTTAGCCTTGACGCACATGTTATATTTCCCGGTTCACATAAACTTTTAGGAAACCCCAGGGTCTTTTCGACCTTTTAGAACTCACATGGTCAAGATTCATTGATTTTGATTCTCAAGTCACTTTTAGCCAGCAAACATAGTTTCGAAATCATGTTCTCTCATTTGTCACAGTATTAAAGTTTTTGACCAATATCTCACGGATACGAAAACCAGATTATGGTTTCGAATTCAACGTTTAGTAAAAACCTACATTGAGGTTTCGAACATCGAAATTCCATAAGTTGAGATAACAAGAATATGGTTTCGGAATCCAGAAGTTTGATATGGCATAAAAGATGTTCATATATAGAATCAAGTAAATGATTCACAACTTCAGTATTCAGAGCCGAACCAAGACGTGGCATTCGATGCTCAGACCAGTAGTATACCGAGTCTACACAACATAAGTGTGAGTCACGATCTCACTTACATTTAGCTCATATAAGTACTTGATAATCAATCCGACAGAGTCGGACTAGGTAAGTAGAGACACAATACTGTGATGGATTAAATCTCGTAGTACTACCGAGACAACATCACACTGCTATATCCAACTCGAAGGTTTAGGAAAAACCTTATATTACTTAGAGACGGAGAAGAAAAGAAAGCTCTAAGCAATTTGGAACGTCATAACTTCAACACAAATATCGCAAGCGATAAAGTGGAGTTTATCTTAAGACACACTGATCACAAGAGATCAAGTCATAAGGTAAAGCTCAAGTAGAGAGTTACGTTTTTGTATTTTGTAGCACAAGTGTAAAAGATAATGGAATCGCATTATTTAGATTCATTAACCTCTTGAACGATGAAGCCGGATGTCTTCGTTTGATCTTCAGTCTTCTTCAACTCTTCATGTAGTGATTCTGAATCCTACCAAAATCTTACACAACCTAAAGCTAACTCACTCATGACTTTACCTAATGTGTTAGCGGTCGATTTTTGATCACTAAATTTGACAACTAAGCTTGACATACAAACACTTAGTGAGGTTGACCGAGCCATGCTCTAACACATATATACAAGGAAAACAGATACTAGATGGTATACTTGTAGCTAGTGAACTGATTGACGAAAGGTTTAAATCTGGAGAGCCTGGAATCCTATGCAAGTTAGACGTACAAAAAGCCTTCGACAACATCAGCTGGAAAACTATAGATTATGTACTGGAAGCCTCTGGTTTTGGCATGAAGTGGAGGAGATGGATATCTTGATGTGTGTCTTCAACACAACATTCACTATTGGTAAATGGAAGTTCTACTACTACATTTAAACCACAGAAAGGTGTGAGGCAGGGAGACTCTTTATCTCCCTTATTATTCATCATTGTAGCAGAAGTTTTCACAAAGCTTATGAATAGAGCAGTTGAGTTGAACATGTTTACAGGGTTCAACATAAAAAATAAAATCATAGTCACTTATCTGCAATTTGCAGATGATACTTTAGTATTTCAAACATTTGAAGCAATAACTGGTCTAAGAATCAACATTGCAAAATCTGCAGTTGTCAGTATTGGTGCAGACAACAGAATCAAAGACTTAGCACAGATAATGGGATGTCAGATTGAGAAGTTGCCTTTGAAATATCTGGGAATGCCTACTGGAGCCAAGTGTAATGCAGCTGAAATATGGGACGCTATTGTAGAAAAATGTCAAAAAAAATTAGCTCCTTGGAGAAGAAGACAATTAACAAAAGCTGGAAGATTGGTTATTATAAAGTCTACATTGCTTGCTCTGCCAGTTTACTATATGTCTATCTTCAAAATGCATGTGGGCATAAAAGGAAAAAAGTAAATTAAAAAAGTTGTTACACGAGACATTCTCTTGCTCAACAAGGAAAATGAGGCCATCTATAAGTTTTCTTTTATTTTGATAATTAAACCGCTAATATTTTATTCCAATCAACAAAAGTTTACATGGTAGTTTTCAGGGAAAACAAGTACATCATAAACATGAAATAAGTGCAATGAAAATGCAAATTACAAATAAATAGCGAAGAGAAAGAGCAATCTACAGTGATTGCTCCCAAATCATGTACAAAGAGATGGGAGAAGGAATGGTATTCGAAATCATAATTTGACAATTTTGACTTGTTTTCTTCTTGGAAAAGAGATACCCATGCGAGAGACGCATAATTTCCAAAAAAAATCATTGTGACGAATAATCCGTTAACTCTAAATCTACTTTGGATGAAGAATAACTTGATCAAACCCGCGTCAAATCGTCGTGCACTTGTATCCAAGATAATGAGCCACAAACAAATCTGTAGAAAAAAACACTATAACGGATAAAATCGCTAGAAAGCGAGAATAAAATCGCAAAAACGACATAGATATTATTAAAAACAAGCTTGACTATAAAAATAAAATAAAAATAAGGAATCTTTGCTGAGACAAATAACTAGATCTCAGCAAAGGAAAAGAAGATGGTTTCTTTTTCTTTGTTTTTTTGAGAAGGGGGAGAGAAGATGGTGAAAGAAATATTTGATACCTAATTTTTAAAAAAAGTTTAATATTTTTTAAGACCTATAAAATAGACAAACAAAATTCTTTCTGTCGTTTATATTTGTTTTAATATTCTTTTTAACAAAAAACTGACCCCACTATGTAGCTTTAATATTTTCTTAAATGGAAAAATAGTTAAACGAGAGAAATTTTCTCGCTTAGATTGTTTTGTTAGGCGAGACAAATTGTCTCACTCAACTTTGGATTTCCACACTCATTCCCTGATCAACTAGAAGAAATAAGGAAACTGAAAAAAAAAAACGGCTTTCGATCTAATCGGTTAACTCTCCTCCATTGAAAAAACAGTCTAGTGGACTGAACGCGGGTGATACCAAATTCGCATCCACCCATTCATTCTTTATCCCTAGTTCTGTTTCATGTGGGTTCTTTTTGTAACCCCACTTGAACAAAAGAAAACGCGAAAGGATCCCTTCACATTCTTCAATTTACACTATGTAACATTTTTGGGGCCATTTTTTTCATAAATTTCAAACGACATTGGATTTGAAGCTAGTATTTTGCGAATAAGTACCTCTTATACAACTTTACATTCCTATAAAATATGAGCATATTTCGGGACGTATATCACCACCATTTATTATTTTGAAAATCAACCGTCGAAAATCAACTGATCTTTAATAGTTGAACTTAAAATTAGTAGATATTGAGGTTCGATATTTTGAAATGCACTTATTTTTGGTATGAAATTAGAACTCTATAAGAGGATTATATACCTAAAATATTAACTTTAAATCCAATATCGTTTGAGATTTATGAAAAAATAGCCCCAAAAAGATAGTGTAAGATGAAGTCCGTAAGTGGATTCTTCCTCAAAGAAAAAACATCGGAAATAATGCAATGGCCTTCGCATAATGCTGGAACCTAGAGGTTTGCCTCCGCGAGATTTTGAAAGCTGCTTTCCAACCAACAAGCAAAAGTTTAGCAGATTTTCCCCACTACTAAGCCTAAACTAACAATTCTTTTTGTAGTTCCTAGAAAAGAAAAATACAAATCTGCTACTCTTCACTAGAAAAACATTATATTTTGTAAGCACTAGAAAAACATTTTGTCCACTGATCATCTGTTGATTGTTGTAGAACAAATATTCAATTATGGGATTGGACTTTGCGTCAACCCACAGAAACTAACGAGTTTAGAACGAAGAAGCATGTGACCCAATCGACTATCGACCATAGTTGATAGAATAATACAGAAATGCCCAGAGATCTAAGAAATTCAACATCAATCCTTTCATTTCACTTCGTTTGGATAGTTGGATTCTATTCGTTTCGCCCGTGCAGCTGCATTGCAGTCGAGAAACAGCAGCCAGCCTGTAAAACCGGAAGCCAAAAAAGGCAACTTTTACCCCCAGTAAATGGAAGCATTACTTACTTAGAAGGTAGTAACTTTTAAGACGAGAACAAGTTTCATCCCACCACGGCATGATCAAATAACTAGGTTTTAACTTTTAAGACTTTTAACAGTGTCTGCAATCCATCGTATTAATCATAAAGCCTTGAATGTAAAACATCTTTAATGATAATGGGGATCTGTTATTAATTGTGATTATTACTAACATAAATTGAAGAGGGAACAATACCAATGGTGGTGTCATCAATTATGTTGAAAGGTATGAAACAATTGTTATTTGACATGAAGAGAATTATACTCCCTCTGTTCCAATTTACTTGGGGGTTTTGGTTTTGATACACTTGCTTTATACTTGTTACATTTCTAAACTCAAATGCATTGATTTTATTAAAAAAATTGTGAAAAAATATCAATTTTAGTACGGGTATCAAAACCAAAACCCTCAAGTAAATTAGAACGGAGGTAGTACAATGTACGGTACTACTTTAGGACGGTTTATTGTCCTCTAAATCCTCGATAGCTTCGGTTATTGTCCTCTAAATCCTCGATTGCTTGCACACCTTTTTTTTTTTTATTTTTTTTTTTGATCGGTAACGAAATTGGTGCTGACGAGTTTCGAACTCAGATCACTGGTATCAACACCCAGCAACTTTACCACTGTACTACAGTGACATCGGCGTTATACTTTGCTCATTCATGTCTAAGTTTTCAGCTTTTGGACTTCCCCATGCCAGGGGACTCGGAGTCGAAGCTTTTGCCATGACAACCTGATATATTGTGAAAAATGAATCTTGGCTATAAGACATCTTATCCTATTTTCGTGCCTTTGGACTGTCTAAAGATTGGTATTGATTTTGAAAACACATTTCCCCCATGGTCCAGGCATTTATATTCTCTCTTGATATATCATTGTATCTCGTATTGCACAATCTCATACTGCTTTTGAAAAGATAAAAAAAGATGTTGGTTCGCAACTTGTTAAAAGAGAACCAGTACATACTACATACTATTACTTCCATCCATCCAAGAATGTTTGAGAGATTTGGAAGATTACTCTGGAAATCCTTTACAGGACCAATGCGTCTGGGTAATCCCACGAGTCATTTAAGTTCACCAATGTATTTGATGCAACACGCAAGCAGAAAACGACACCGTGTGAGTCTTACTTCTCCATCTGTTGTGCCAGAGCAGAGCAGATATTATGATATAAATAACAAATAATTACCTCAGCTAACCAAACAAAATAAAAGAGCACTGAACCCGACAATGAACACGAACCTCGTCCGTCTCTAGGTCTTCCTCTGTTTAATCTCCCCCTTCTCCATTTCTACAGCTAATTTTTTTCCCACCCAAACTCACCTACAAAGTCTACATTTACCAAAATAAACCTGTTCTTTACCTCGAAGATCATGCAAAGATCTGTAATATCAAGTAAACAGCAAGAGAAAACAGAGCTCAAAAAGCTTCAGTTTCTTCTTAATGGCGGATTCTAACTCACTTTTCTATCTATTCCTCCTGTTTTCTTTCTCTATCTTCACTTCAGGTAACTAGCTACTAACCCGTATTTGGAAATGTTTTTTTTTTTTTTTTTTATAAAAATATTTGATTCTAATTTTGTTGGTTTTTTTGTGTTAAAGGGGTTGAAGCAGGGGCAAAAGATGCACCATATGTTGGGATAAACATAGGAACAGATGTATCAGATTTATTATCACCAGAAGACCTTGTTACATTTCTACAGTCGCAGAAGATTTCTCATATTCGATTGTATGATTCCAATGCCGACATTTTAAAAGCCCTTTCTCATACTAAAATCAGAGTTATGATAAGTGTTCCCAATAATCAATTGATTGCTATTGGTTCTTCAAATACTACAGCTGCTACTTGGGTTCAAAGAAATGTAGTTGCTTTCTATCCACAAACCCTAATTACTTCAATTTCAGTGGGTGATGAAGTTTTCACTACCAATCCTTCTTCAGCTCCAATTCTTTTACCTGCAATTGAGTCTCTTTACAACAGTTTGGTAGCTTCGAATCTTCATAATGATATTAAGATTTCAACTCCTCATGCTGCTTCAATCATTTTAGACACATTTCCTCCATCTCAAGCATTTTTTAATCAGACCCTAACTCCGTTCTTACTTCCTTTGCTTCAATTCTTATCGAGAACTAAGGCTCCATTGATGATGAATTTTTATCCTTATTATGTGTTTATGCAGAATAAAGGTGTTGTTCCTTTAGATAATTCACTGTTCAGACCATTGACGCCTTCCAAAGAAATGGTTGATCCAAACACATTACTTCACTATTCAAATGTTCTTGATGCAATGATTGATGCTGCCTATTTCTCCATGAAGAACTTGAATGTCAGTGATGTTGTGGTTCTTGTTACAGAATCTGGGTGGCCATCGATTGGTGATTCTAAAGAACCTTATGCAACAATTGACAATGCTGATACTTATAATTCCAACTTAATTAGACATGTTTTCGATAGAAGTGGAACGCCATTACATCCTGAACTTACTTCAAGTGTTTATATTTATGAATTGTTCAACGAAGATTTAAGGGCGAACCCGGTTTCAGAAGCACATTGGGGTTTGTTTTATGGGAATTCAACACCAGTTTATCTACTTCATGTTTCTGGAACTGGGACTTTCTTAGGGAATGATACTACTAATCAGACTTATTGCGTTGTGATGGATGATGTCGATTCGAAAACATTGCAGGCAGCTCTTGATTGGGCTTGTGGACCTGGTAGAGCAAATTGTTCTGAAATTCAACCAGGGGAGAATTGTTATCAACCTAATAATGTGAAAAACCATGCTTCTTATGCTTTTGATAGTTATTATCAGAAACAAGATAGAGCTTCCGGTTCTTGTGACTTCAATGGCGTTGCCATGATCACTACTACAGACCCAAGTAAGTTTTTACTATCTCACTCTCTCCTAGTCTGCTAATTTGGCCACTTGCACCGACATGATTAGAGCATTAGTTAATCAAGCATTAATAAGTAACGCGAGCTTGAAGTAGTAAATTAAGAAAAGTTTGTTCTTTTTTCATACCTTTCTTGATAATGAGATGCCAGTGTGTGATAGGTAACCACCATTAGTAGTTGAAAGGTTCTTGTCTCCCAACGTGCACCTCTGCAATGGTGTTGTCATTGATGGTGATTTTGCGTTTTGATGGTGTATTTTTGTGGGTTTGCAGGTCAGGGGAGCTGTATTTTTCCTGGAAGGTGAGAAAGTTGGTGTGTTTTGTTTGCTTGCTTAAGCTAATAATTTTGAGGATTAATTACCATATAAGGATTTTCTCATCTAGCTTCTTCAAGCAATAGGGGCAATAGTGAAAAAGACAACCTTCTAATTGTTTACTTCCGAGACCTCTAATACGACCAAAAGTGTTTTGCAACAGTGTTGCATCTAGTCTAGCCTTTTTCGGCATCTAGTCTCTGGGATTACGAATCTCATATGTGGGTTCATGCGCGCTAGCTATGAACGGTGCAGAAATGACCGTGCAAAGAACCAAATCAATAATAGAGCAGGTGACAGTAACTAAGATTGGTTGGTCTCCCTCTACTTGAACATTTTTGCTTCCAAATTGATAAAAAGAGAAGATTAGAGAATGTTACATTTTTCCTCTACATTGTTTTTTTTTGGTAAAAATTTTTCCTCTACATTGGTTTTGTCTAAAAGGGGTTAATCATATGTCACGTGACGTTTTCGTTGACCAAATACTAATTGTGGTTTAGCGGCCAAAGAAATGATAAAAAGCATCCAATATTAATTTGATTATCATTTGGATTTTGTATTATTTGTTGGTGCAGTAAGAGGTTTGGGACGAACAAAACTAGTGAAGTGGGCACAGCTACAAATACACCGATGACAAGTGGAGAGGTAGGACACCTACGGAGAAGAAGAAAAAAACCAACGGTGCAATGGTACAATCCCGTGATATTGCTGGTGCTGTTAGCTAGGATTTGGTTGTAGAGTTGGGGTAGGGGATGGTACCCAGGAGGACAGACAATGCCAAGGAATTCATTCATTCAGAAAGAAAGCGAATTGTCTGACTCTTTAAATCTCAGTGTAATTTTCCAGATGTACCATTATCACATGTGACTTTATCACATTTTGTAATTTTAGCAGAGCTAGGAAACAAATTAGAAAAAAAGATAGGTTTATAGAGAACGAGAGACACTCCAGATGCCATATCTTTTTGCGTTGCAAACGGGGTTGAGCAAATTAGATCCTTGTGGCTGAAAAAAAATGTTTTGGTCCCCAGCTGGGTCCGAAGGCATATATCTCTTGTAATTCATTCTTTTGTAGTTTATGAAGAGATTGATTCGTTGATCTTCAATTTGGACGATGAGAAAATTCACTCAAGTGGGAGTCATGGATCTGTCATTCAATCACAGTCCCATTGAGAGAATCTTATGGAGATGGAATTGATTACCCCACTGTATGCTGCTAATGTAAAAAAGTAAATTTGTTTTCTGAAATTTTAATTCTAATTCTTAATCAATTGTTCAAAACAAAAAGTTAAAGTTCACCCTTTACTATAAAAAAAATCGCAACGGCCGAGTGAGTAAAGCTACGCCTTATGTATCTTTTCAGAAGCATGTGTGTTTCGTATTTAACTTATTTATTTTGTTTCTCTTTTTCTGAAAAAAAGAAGAAGAAAAGAATCGTGTTTTAAGGCCTCTCCAAAAATTGTCATGCCTCCCACATGGAACAAAATAGCATGAAAAGTCTAAGCTATCGTGAATAATTGTTTGACAGTTAGAGCTAGACTAAATAGGTTAATACCTTCTTTTTTTTAATGAGAGAATAGGTTAATACCTCGAATAGCTAATTTTTGTCCCATGTGTGCTAATGGGCCTGAAACTATGCAACATGTTTTGGTAGATTGTCAGGTTACTAAGATTAATGAAGTGTATATTGGATAAACCCTCTTGTGGATTCATATGGGACAGCAGTACAAGTTAGTTTTACAGATAAGAAGAATCTGCGCATCATTCTAACTGTAAATATTTGCATATCTTCTATCTCTTATCCTCTGTAGATGTATCTAGCTCTTTTATGTTCTAGGTTAGTAAATGTTGTTACTGTATAACAACTTAGTCTTTATCTTGTATAGAGTTATCTCACCAATAAGACTGGATCAATTGTATATCCTTTGTAACCTGAACCTATATATAAACGATGAAACAAGTCTCACAAATTGTGTCGACTATAAACCAAAACCCTTCTCCATTGTTACAGATTTATTAAAGATTGTTGGGATGGATGTAGATTAATAGTTGGAACTG
>JAJJMA010165211.1:4677-25806 GCA_023529015.1 Papaver nudicaule | reverse complement strand
AATAGACAAGAACGTGATCAGGTTATCAAGGTTACAGGTTAATCCGATTTCAACCAAAGATGGTTTCAATCTCCTACCTGTGCTTCCCAACTCTCAATAGAAGTCTTTAATAGTCGTAGGGAGTTCCCAGAGGAGCTGCAACCTATAGAGGATGACTATACCACAACAAGCATTCACCGAAGTGAAAAAAGTTTACGCTACCTTCCCTAAGGACCTTCACGTATGCTTGAAGCTTGCGGTATTTGTCCGTAGACACCTCTATTTATAGCACTCAATAAGATAGGTTGCTTTGGAATAAAGCAATCAATTACTTGTCCCACATGTTAAGGAAACCCTAAACTTGATAACCAAGTAATAGAGATTAATCTCAATTGGAATTATTTTTAGAGTTATCTGCCAAGTGTTTTGTTAGCTCAAAAACACTTCAAGATAGAAATCCAACATACCAGAGATAATCTTATCTTATTGACTCATTGAGGATCGTTAGATGGAACACAAAATATATTTTGTTATTCACAAGTCCATCTAAGAGATAAAGGAGTTTGGAATTTGACTCAGAGTGAAATTCTAAAAGAATATTCACTAAATTCGACAACCAGCAAGATGACCACCGTCAGGTTCACGTACTGGTACGTGAACAAAATAGCCATCTCGAACTCAGGAGAATTTCCGAGTTTCTGGTCTGCAAACCGGTTCGGGAACCGTCTGCCTGTCAAATTTCGTCAAATCTGGATTCCACTGGAAGTACTGGGCTGAGCCAGAACTTAGACGTGTGTACGTACTCAGCTGTGATTCATGGACTCTTTGCTCAAGAATACTCCTTTAGATTCATCCATATCCAACTAACAGTTTGCAAGCAAACCATTGCAATGGACACATGGCATCGAATCTATCTCATTCATTCTTGTACTCACAGTATTTGTGGGATCAAACACTGGTCCACGTTACACAAGAATACGATCTCAATCGCTATTATCACTACTAAAGTAGTCGACTATAAAGTAGAATAGAAGAATATCCATAAAGTCATAACTCCTACTAACCTTTTGTCGATGAAGAATAATTGATGTCTTCTTTGTCTTCACAGTCTTCATCTTCAAGGTCTCTACTACTTTGTCTATATCCCAATTCCAAAATCTAAACTCTAGTAGGCTAAATCAAGAATTGAGTTTTGACACCTAAAACTGACAACTAGCTTGACATACCAACGCTAGTGGGTTTGACCTGACAATGCCCTAACAACGACAATTAGTCATACGACTCTACTCAACTCTACTACGCAATATCTGCGTATCACTCGAGACATCAAAACATCACACGGGGGGATAACTTTAGGGGTATTGGTCTGGCGGTCTACGACAGTTGAAAGAAACTGATGGAGAAAGTGGACAGTTACGAGAAGATGGCTCGAGTGGAAATGTTCTATACAATTCAGGCAGTTATGGAAACCAACTCATGTCCTCCACTCCCTCACTCTTCCACGACTTCCACCTTCTCTGTCGAGAGATCAGGGTGAGTTCAAAACTATAAATAGAGGCTTCCTCTATCTTCCAAGGCAAGAAGAACATCTTTAACCAGAACCTCAGAGAAAACACACCTGAGCAACCCAACACACTTCTAGCCTTGGAGATTTCCAGTCGACTTCACGACGGAAATCTTGAACTCTTACACCCAAAACACACCTTCAACCTGATCTCAAGTTTCTTCGTTGTTTCCCTCCCTAGATCAACCTCTATCCTCTCTGTGACCGAAGCAAGACGTGAACGTCCATTGACTTGGTTTAGGCTCGTCTTGTTCGACTTTGATCTCGAACACTACGAAAGTACCCAGAGACGGTGCATTGTTTTTACAGGTAAAAACAACCGTTAACTTGAACAGTTGGTGGTGTATATCTTTTTTTGACATAAACCCAAGTTTTAAAATCTCGGGCTTGCAAAAACGAAGTCATTGCAGTCTTCCACCATAGGTAGTTTGTGCCATCAAACTTTGGTGTTACGTTACAAGCTCTTATGCTTTGATCCATAACTCACAAGCCGCGATAAACACAGACAGTTACGTTCTTAATGTGTTCACCAGCTCTGATACCAATTGAAAAAGCAGGGGTACCGAAAATACAACCAACTTTTCATTTGGGCTCGTGAGACTTATGGTCAGATCTGGACGAATCTCAAAAATCAATATCTAGATCCGTTAACCTGAGTTTGGATCACAAGGATCAGTCCAACGCAAGACAAGGTCTTGGTAAATCCAATGGATGGATTGAGGACAACGATCAGGTTTATTAATAACGTACTTCTTGTGTTTGCTTTAATTATATAATCAGAGAATATAATGTGGAAAGTAAATCACACAAGACACCAGAGATTTTTTAACGAGGAAACTACGACTTGTAGAAAAATATCGGGACCTCGTCCAGATTGAACACCGCACAGTACAAACTGTCTACAAACACTAGCCTACTATAAGACTTCGGTCTGGGATGTAGCAGAGATCAATTCCACCCTCCAAGAGAACTAGATACTGTCGCACTCCTTACGTCTCTAGATCCCCCACAGATCGTCACACACTTGATTCCCCTAGTTGAAGTCCTTTACATACCTAGGAGTTGCTTTAACCTCTGTTAAAGGCTTGTGTTAATAATTCCGGCTTTGCAACCTCAATTATCAACTGTATGTTTGAACTGTCCTCTATCAGTTGGACATACACAAAGTGACTTCCTTCGGATTTCTCCAGGTCATACGGAAATCAACTGACAAGCGGGGGTTGACAAGTAAACCGAGTAAACTATGCCCAACTTGTCTCTACCTCAGTTGTACACGAAGAATCACTTAAGAAACTTATACAACTGGAACTAACTAGGTTTTACAACACCAAGTACAGCCGTGCGTTGCTTCCTTTCAACCTTGTGTGTAACGCATCAGATCTTGAATAGCCTTATATCAGAAGAGAAGGACCGTAGAATAGACAAGAACTTAATCAGGTTACCAAGGTTACAGGTTACTTCGATTTCAACCACTAAGGTCTCAATCTCCTACCTGTGCTTCCCAACTCTCAAGAGAAGTCTTTATAGTCGTTAGGTAAATCCCAAGAGAAACTGCTACCTAATACAGGATGACTATACCACAACAAGCATTCACCGAAGTGAAAAGAGTTTACAATCAATTCCACATAGGATCTTCACGTATGCTTGATGCTTGCGGTTTTCGTCCTTAGACACCTCTATTTATAGCACTCAACAACATAGGTTGCTTTGGAATAAAGCAACTAGTTACTTGTTTCACAAGTTTAGGAAACCTAACTTGCAAACCAACAAACCTAGATTTATCTCAATTGGAAATCTTTTATCATTTATCTGCCAAGTGTTTTATTAGCTCAAAAACACTTCAAGATTGATATCCAACAGACCAGAGATAATCTTTATCTTATTGACACATTGAGAACCGTAAGATGTACCACAGAAGATATTTTCGTGATAACCAAGTCCAACTAAGAGATAAGGAGTCAGCGTTTAACCCGTGTGAAAATCCAGAGAACATTCACTTTGGGCGGTTCGCAAACCGTCCATCTGAATCACGACCAAATGCATCGAATCTGAGGTTCACGTACTAGTACGCGTACAAACTGACGATTTGGGACTCAGGAAAAAATCCCAGGTCACTGTTCACCGTAAGGTTCGGGAACCGTCGTTTTCCAGATTAGGGTTTAACTTGGATCCGCTTGAAGTTTTGGGCTGGAAGACGCCCTCAACTATAATCTACTAGACTCTTGCTCAAGAGTACTCCTTTAGATTCACCCATATTCAACAAGTGATTTGCAAGCAAACCATTGTGATGGACAAATGGTATCGAATCTATCTCATGTATTCTTGTAAAATTAGTATTCGTGGGAGCAAATACCAACATAACTCATGGTCATGTAGACAAGAACACGATCTCAATCACTATTAGTATCTCTACTAAAGTAGCCGACTATTTCGAAAGATCGAGTAAGTAGAATAGAAGAATTTCCATAAATGTCATAACTCCTACTAAACTTTTGTCGATGAAGAATAATTGATGTCTTCTTTGTCTTCACAGTCTTCTTCTTCAAGGTCTCTACTACTTAGTCTATATCCCAATTCCGAAATCTAAACTCTAGTAGGCTAAATCAAGAATTGTGTTTTGTCACCTAAAACTGACAACCAGCTTGACATACCAACGCTAGTGGGTTTGACCGGACAATGCCCTAAAAAATAATGAATGTACTTAGTAAAATACCTGAAATTTTAAAGAGCAATCTATATATAGTGATACAGATCAATGAATTGCCGAATTTCTACAGGAACATAACCAAAGGCTACATTCGTTCAACCTTACAGAACTGTGGGCAAGAATCTTGGTCATTTGCTCAATGGGCTTAGAAAACCATTATTCCTAGTACCACGATACAATACATATAAGTGATGCCCTAGTTGTTCCTTGGCAACATAATGTTGACCTATGTACCATCTCTAAATGTTAGAACTTTATCTACTGCATTACTTGTCAACTTTTTTGACCTCCCTGTACTCAACCACCTAAATCTAACCTATTATGTAAATAACTTTAGTAGACTAAACCAAGTATTTAGTTTTGGCATCTAACTTTGACAACCGACTTGATATATCTACGTCAGTTAAACCAAGCATAGTGCTCTAACACTTTCAAAATAAATCTTGATATTAATTGATATGTTATCTTAGTAAGTATTGATATTTGAAGATTTGATTGCTATTATGTGTGGTAGTCCAGCTTGCATCCTTCTGTGTTTTAACATTTAACACTCCTTAGAGTTTGTATGTGTAGAAGCCTTAATAGATATCAATAAGAAAAGATTTTCTTTAACTTCTAAAATCTAAATAAATAATAATAATAAATAAAATATTATAAAGACTCTGAGATTAATGACCAAATTATCTTTGAAAAAACTACATATGGAAAAGATTTTATTTCTATTTATATTACAAAAAAATGACGACTTGGTGGATCTTAACTAGGCATAGAAGTTCATAATCACTAAAATACTTTTCGATAAGTCTTGGTATCCCGAGATCCGATGGATATGCTTTCTAAATAATAAATCATGATATTTAATTGATATGCTTTCTTAATAAGTCTTGATATTTAAAATTTTGATTGTTATTATTTGTGTTAGTCCATCCTTATGTGTTATTAATATGTAAAGATTATGGACGTGTAGGACCCTTACTAGATATTAATATGAAAAGATTTTCTTTAACTTCTAAAATATATAATTTTTTTTTTTTATAAAAACTTTAAAAATTATGAAAAAATATCTTTAAAAAAAAATCTCAAACGAAAAAGATTTTATTTTATCACAAGAAGAAAGTTGGCATGCTAAATCCCGCAAAGCAAATATGTTGATAATCACTAAAGTACTTTTCCAATAAATCCTAATATCTGAAGATCTAATAGATATGATTTTAGTAATAAATGGTGATATCTAACTGATATGTTTTCTTAATAAGTATCGATATCCAATAATCTAATTGATTTTTTGTGTGTTAGTCAAGCTTGCATCCTTGTGTGTTGTAACAGCTTGCACAAGGTTGTGTCAATTGAAATTCTTTTAGCTCATAAATGGGGGAAACTCTTTTCATTTTTCTTCTAATAATTACTCATGTTTCACTACTACTAAACTCAATCATCGCTGTCAATCCAAAGAAAGGGTTTAGTATAAAGATGATACATATAGACTCAAAAGAATCACCTTTATATCAGGGTGACCATTTAGAACGAGAAGAAAAGCTTGAAAGACTCGTCGAACAATCTAAAGCTCAAGAAAGTTACATCGAATCACAAATATTATTTCATAGAAATGAAACACGCTCCATGAATCCTGATGTTGCACGTTTGCCCGTAGTTTATGAACCAAGAAGGTTTTACGTTGCAATGGTTGGTTTAGGTACGTTTTCAGGTAGACGACAACAATACATGAATTATTATTTGATGATTGATTCAGGTAGTGATAGTACGTGGCTTCAATGTGAAGGTGCAAATGAATCTTTCACTCAAGATATGCAACCTTATCCTTGGAATTTGTCATCCACATATCATCCTGCTCCTTGTAATGGGCATCCTCGTTGCTCGGGAGATAAGTGCAATGCTGATGGACATTGCACTTACGTACAAGGCTATGCAAGTGGATCAGTTACATCTGGAATTGTTGCTAAAGAAAAACTCACTCTAAGCTCTTCTACTGGCGCCCTTGAAAGTATTGACTTATACATGGGTTGTGGTTTTCAACAAAAGAATTTCGAATTTTTTTCCGGTAGTAATCATAAACATGGAAAACGTGATCTTATTGCAGGAATACTCAGTTTAGGATCAGGACAATGGTCTTTTATAAATCAATTAGGTGTAGCTGGACAAGGAAAATTTTCCTACTGCTTCGAGACATTTAACTCAAAAATTGAGGGATCGGATACATACTTAAGGTTTGGTGCAGATGCGACATTTCGAATCGCAGGTCAAGAAGTACGTAAAACTCCTATTGTTGTCCCTCAGTTTCAAACGTCGCTCTATTATCTAAACCTAATAGATATTAGTGTAGGTAAAAAAGAAGTAAAATTTCCTAGAGGCACTTTTATGCTTAACGGTCAAGGGAGAGGTGGTACAATCATAGATTCTGGTGCTCCTTTATCCAGGATGTATAAAGATCATTTTGATAGAGTGGCAGATTTGGTGAAAGCACATTTTAACGAGCTTGGAATTAAATATATTGGTTCCCGACATAGTTTTAGTGTTTGTTTCCATTTACCGGCAAGATTTGATATTACCAACTATCCTTCCATAACACTTCACTTTCAACATGCAGATTATGTTATTTCAGATTATAAAGCTAATTTTTTGATGATATATGTTGAAATTGTTTGTTTAGGCATTTTCCGACAAGATACTGATACACCGTCTTTTATTTTAGGAGCAATGCAACAAGCTAATAAACGGATTTTGTATAATGTAAAGGATAAGGCACTTTCATTTGCTACAGAACATTGCGAATTAGGTTCATGAAGGAACACCAATGCTATTTAGTATTGGGAATCATCAAACAATAAAATAATTTTGTTTGGAATCTAATAAAATATTATTCATTTATTATTTTGTTTTAGTATTTTTTTATTACGATAGTTCGGGAAACCAACTCTTATTTTACCGCAAGTGCACGGTGTCTATGTTGAGGACAAAAGCAAGTATGGTTCGTTCCAACAAGAAGTGTGTAAATTACCACTAGCTAATATCATGAATCAAATAATGAATTTCAATAACTCATAGATTTTAATATAAGAAACAAAGAAATAAACTCAATCAATTTATTTTATAATAAATAAATTAATAAAATAAAAATAATAATTACGCCCATTGTTCCACCTCCTACATTGCCAACAATACCCAATGAAGTGGAGCCTGCAATTGCTTGTAAGGAAATGGTTCTGAGCAGATTTCGAAGTTTTCCCAAAGGAACTTCATGTGGTAATGGTCTCCACGCTCAACACTTCTTGGACGCCATTAGTGTCCCTGCAGAATCTATTGTTGATGAATTTTTAACATCTACCACTGCCATTGTTAACCTTCTATTTGCAAGCAAATGTCCCCCACAGTTTGGTGAGTACATTGCAAGTGCACCAGTTACCCACACCATTAACTAAGTGATTCTTTGATAATACAATACTTCTACGAAGGTCTTCTTTCAGGTGATCGAAATCTTCTTGACGCTGAATTTCTGAATTTAGGACCACTTCAGGCTGACCGTTCTAATGTTTACCCTAGGGGTGTTGTTGAGGATGTGCTTGCGAAGGTCACTCAATTGGTCTTTCCAGTGGACTTCTGTATGTTGGAGATGAATGATGGATCATCAGATTCGTCTATTCCTTTATTGTTGAAATGGCCCTTTATGAAGACGGCTAAAACCGTTATTGATGTGGACAAAGGGATGTTGACAATGGAGTTTGATGGAGAAAAAATTTGTTTCAATATTTTTGAGACGATGAGATATCCTAGTTTGATGATTTATCTCAACAGATGTTTGAGTTGAACGGTGCAGATACTTTAGAAACCACGCTTACAAAAACAATCGATGATGGTTTGGAGTATGGTGATGATATTTAAGAAACCATTAGTTCTCTTAACTCATTACTAGAAAAATCAGTAGATATTAATATTTGTTATGCTTCATTACCAGTATCTGATGAAATGACTTTGGCATCTGTCTTGCAGGCCCCTAAACTAGAACTAAAACCTCTTCCCGATCACTTAAAATACTTGTATTTGGGTGAGAACGAAGAGTTACTGGTGATAGTTGCTAAGGATTTTACGTAGTTGCAAGAACAAAGACTTATTCAAGTGTTCAGGGAGTACAAAATGCCCATAGGATGGACAATTGCTGATATTAAGGGGATAGCCCTGCCGTTTGTATGCATAGAATACTTCTTGAGGAGGGAGAAAAACCAACTAGGGAAGCTCAGTGCCGTTTGAGCCCTCCAATGATGGAAGTAGTCAAGATGGATATAATTAAGCTATTACATGTGAGAGTTATTTACCCCACCTCTGATAGTAAGTGGGTGGGCCAGGTACAAGTTGTACCAAAGAAGTAGGGCGTCACAATGGTGCAGAATGGTGAAAACGAACTTGTCCCAACTCGTGTGCAAACCGGATGAAGGGTATGTATTGATTACCGAAAACTTAATGTTACCACTAGAAAAGATCACTTTCCGTTGCCTTTTATTGATCAAATGTTAGAACGTGTAGTTGGACACTCTCACTATTGTTTTCTTGATGGTTATTCGGGTTATAATCAGATTGTGATTGCGCCGGAAGATGAAGAGAAAACTACTTTTACGTGTCCGTTCAGAACATTTGCATATAGAAGGATGCCTTTTGGTTTGTATACGCTCCTGCTACCTTCCATAGGTGTATGGTCAATATCTTTTCCAATTATGTAGAACGCATGATAGAAGTATTTATGGATGATTTCACTGTGTATGGTGATTCCTTTGACCATTGCCTGGACAACCTTACGAAAATTCTTGAAAGATGCGTTGACTCTAATCTTGTGCTGAATTGGGAGAAGTGTTATTTAATGGTAACTCATGGCATTGTTTTAGGCCATATAATATCTTCTAAAGGACTAGAAGTCTAAAAATCTAAGATTGATCTTATTCATGCTTTAACCCCTCCCACGACTGTGAGGGAGGTCCGTTCTTTTCTTGGTCATGCAGGATTTTATCGCAGGTTTATCAAGGACTTTTCGAAGATTACATTAGCATTGTGCAAATTATTGCAGAAGGATGTGGTATTTAACTTCGATGGGAAGTGCATGGAGGCGTTCAATCGTTTGAAAGAACTTTTGATTACAGCCCATGTTCTTCGACCACCAGATTAGAGCAAGCCATTTGAGATAATGTGTGATGCCAGTGACTATGCGGTTGGTGCAGTATGGGGCAACGTATTTGGGGAGTACCTCATGTTATTTATTATGCCTCCAGATTGCTCAATGATGCCCAAATTAATTATACTACCACCGAAAAGGAGTTCTTAGCCATTGTATTTGCTTTGGAATTTTTTTGCTCTTATTTAATTGCTACTAAAGTTGTTGTGTTTTTTGATCATGCAACTCTCAAGTACTTACTTGCAAAGAAGTAAGCGAAACCAAGGTTGATTCGCCGGATACTGCTCCTACAGGATTTTTATCTTGATATAAAAGATAAAAATGGCACTGAGAATACAGTTGCTGATCACTTGAGTCGTAGAAGTTGTCCCGTTACGTGAGATCTTCCCAGATGAACAATTGTTCTAAACTGAAAGTTCCCAGATATTGTGAATTATATGGTGTCCAAAAAGGTTTCCAGTTACTTGTCTTGTTTAGAGAGGGACAAACTTAAGAAGATAGCAAAACAATATATTTGGGATAATCCATACCTGTGGAAACATTGTAAGGACTAGACGATACAGAGGTGCATACCTAGTTATGAATTTCATTCTATCTTAACTTTGTCATTCGTATGCTTGTGGAGGACACTTTGGGTCTAAGAGAACCGCACTCAAAGTTCTTGAAAGTGAATTTTATTGGCCTACTTTGTTTTAGGTGCCTATGCACTTGTGGTAAATGTCAAAGAACGGGCAATCTAGGTGCTCGAAATAAAATGCCACAAACATATATTCAATTCGTTGAAGTATTTGATGTTTGGGGTTTTGATTTTATGGGTCCGTTGGTCAAATCTTTTGGTAATTTTTATATACTCCTTGCTGTTGATTATGTCTCGAAATGGGTGGAAGTTAAAGCCACTCGTACTAATGATTCTAAAGTGGTTTCAAATTTTGTTAGAGAGTATATTTTTGCAAGGTTTGGAACCCCAATAGCAATAATCAGTGATGGAGGAACACACTTCCGAAACAATATTTTTCAAGGCTTGTTGAAGAAGTACAATGTACCTCACAAGATGACAACTCCTTATCATCCACAGACGAATGGGCAAGCAGAAGTTTCGAATAGAGAAGTGAAATTCATCCTAGAAAAGATGGTAAATCCCACAAGGAAGGATTAGGGTGCACGTCTCGATGATGCATTATGGGCATATAGGACTACGTAAACACCTATTGGGATGTCTCCATATATAATTGTGTACTGGAAAAAATGTCATCTCCTTGTTGAAATCGAGCACAAGGCTTTTTGGGCTATTAAACAGTGCAACATGAAGATGTATGGGGTAGGGAAGCAAAGGAAACTCCAGCTCAATGAACTGGAACAGATTCGTAATGAAGCATATGAAAGTGCACGAATTTTCAAGGAGAAGACAAAGACCTTCATGATAAGATGATTTCTAGAAAACACTTTCGTGTCGGATATAGAAAGTTCTTTTGTTTAACTCTTGTCTTTCGTTATTTCCTGGTAAATTGCGTTCTCGTTGGATAGGTCATTTTATTGTGCTTCACGTTTTTCCTTATGGTGCAGTAAATATTCAAGGTGTGGAAACGGGAAGGAGATGAAAGTGAATGGACATCGTTTGAAACCATATTATGAGTCGTTCATATAAAAATTTGTGGAAGAGATCAACCTCATTGCCGATATCCCTCTGTTTTTACCTGGAAAAACAATGCACCGTCTCTGGGTACTTTCGTAGTGCTCGAGATCAAAGTCGAACAAGACGAGCCTAAACCAAGTCAATGGACGTTCACGTCTTGCTTCGGTCACAGAGAGGATAGAGGTTGATCTAGGGAGGGAAACAACGAAGAAACTTGAGATCAGGTTGAGAATGTGTTTTGGGTGTAAGAGTTCAAGATCTCCGTCGTGAAGGTGACTGGAAATCTCCAAGGCTAGGAGTTTGTTGGATACTCAAGTCTGTTTGCTCTGAGGTTCTGGTGTTTTTCCGTTTTCTAGTTGTTCTTGTGGTTCTTGCCTTGGAAGATAGAGGAAGCCTTTATGTTATAGTGTTGAACTCACCCTGATCTCTCGACAGAGAAGGTGGAAGTCTTGGAAGAGTGGGGGAGTGGAGGACATGAGTTGTTCTCGGTAACTGCTAGGATCGTGTAGATCATGTCCACTCAGCGCCATTTTCTCGTAACTGTCTATCATCTCTATCAGTTTCTTTCAACTGCCGTAGAACGCCAGACTAATACCCCTAAAGTTATCCCCTCGTGTGATATTTTAATATCTAGTGTAGTATGCAGATATTGCATGGTTGTGTTGAGTTTGAGTAGGCTTGTGTGGCTATGAATCTGCGGCCAACGCGAGTGTGGCGCCTTTAGAGACACGCATAGTGGGTGTGTAGGGGTGGCCAGGGCCAGGAGTTCATGGCGCCATGGTTATGGCGTCATGGTGTAGTGGTAAAGACCTTGGCCTTGGGCCAAGGTCGGTTTCTTGTGGCAACATGCATCATGGAACCACTATATTAGTTATATTGCCTTGGCCTTTGGCCAAGGCTAGTTGTGGCGCCACGGTCCTGGGAGACCCATGGCGCCACGATTTTTCGGGAATCAAGCCTTGGCATGTGGCCAAGGCGAATTTTGTTATGGCGCCATGATTCGTGGCGCCACGCCTAGGGGCTAGTGCTTCTGGAGTTTGGCCAGGACTAGTCTTTCGTGTTCAAGATATGCCACTTTGGCTATGTTTGTGTGCTTGCCTATGGCGTATGCATGCACCTGCGCTATGGCGTATGCATGCGTTTGTGCTACAGTGTGCTTCAAGTCATGGCGTGTTTATCCATGGTATATTAGACCGTTACGTGTTTAGAGTGTGGTCTGCTTAAGCCTGTTTAGGCTGTTGCATGCCTCTCAGAGAGCTTTGGACAGGCCTAAAGCTTCGGTGTTTCTGAGGTTTCTCATTGAGACTCGGATGTTGAGTCATATTTTGAGAGAAAATCCATGAGGATGCATTTCTGTTAACTCTTCACCATTACCATTGAGAAATCTAGTTCTGATATCGAGGAACTCGAGGTGATGTCGACATGAAGTAGATTAATGGGTTTATGTGCTGGTGAGGTTATCGGTACTGCACCATGATATCATCCTCTCCACCGGGAGTTATAAGAGAACTCATAAAGAGTACATTCAGCTCGTAAAATGGGTTGTATCCTGAGCTATAGAGATGTGCCTGAGTAGGCGATTGCCTTCAGATAAGGCGTGGTTAGAGACTAGTTTTACAATTTTGTCCCTCTCTCATTTTTCACCATCTACATTAAGTCCCCTGGTTAGTGTGGAACAATAATGTTTCATACTAAGCACTTGGATGGTGATGGCAACCTTCAAAAGTCCTAGTCTTTTCTTCTTCATTTTTTTTAGCAAAGATGTATAAAGGACTAGGTCTTAGTGTTAATGACCCTGAGAATCGAGAGCAAGCTTGTGCGTAAAGTTTTTTTTTTTTAGCATGTACACGTGAGTATAGGTGAGGGGATGAGAGGGAATGGCCATGGCGCCATGGGATGTGGCGCGGACGGTCGTGGCCATGGCGCCATAGCCATGGCGCCTCGAAGTCCGCGCCCTTTCCCTTGTTTGTTTTTTTCGCCAGCTCTAGGTCTGGCGGGATTCAAGAGAGGCCTTGAGCCTCTTGTCCCCCTTCTTTTGAGAGTTTTACTAGGACTAGGACTCTCATAATTATGTATATATATATATAGCTTAAGTTTTAAACAAAGAAGAGAAAAGAGGGAAGGGTTTTTCCAGGGCAATATTTCTTTTCTTTCTTTAGTTGTGTTTTGCTAATCTCATTCATCATGTCATCAAGTGGAGTGACAACACAGAATAACAAGGTAACCTAGGGTTTTGGCGACCTAGGGTTTTGTCGTCATCGGTTTTTTTTTTTAATGTGGGTATATATATATCTACAATGTATGTATGTTGGACGGGTAAGAGTGGGTTTGTGGCGCCATGGTTTTCGGAACCGCGGCCTTGGCCTTCTGGCCAAGGCTAAATTAGTGGCGCCACATGTGTGGCGCCATGCATGCTCACGCAATAAAACGTTTTTTATATATATATATATATACAAGGATGTATACATGTTGTGTTGCATGTATACTTCAGCAAGTGTGTATGCGTATTACTCATGCTATTTTAGGAAATAGTAACTATCATGAATGCGAGAGCATGTACTGACTTACTTGAAATTGTTTGCGTGTTAAGTGATGATGCCGCTCCCGTGCTTCCTATTGCTGGGACGCCTAGCGCCGAGGATAAATTCTTTGAGGCGTATAAAGAGATTGGCAGGAGAACTACTCCTCTCATTAGCCGAGTCAATCCAGGGGCTCGTTTTGCTCCAAAGTATAACAGTAAGACCAAGTCTCCGTCGTCAATTGATGTGCCTGGCGAGATCATCAGGTTCTCTTTGCAACGGGGTGAATATGAGGCTTCTTCCATTGACTTTCGTACTCCTAGAGCCCTCCCGGCTCAGTAGATCCCTTGGCTGGATTCCATGTTGAATGACGAGAAGGTGTATAATATCTTAGTAGAAGTCGGGATTGCACATGCGGTGAGGGCGTCTGGCAAGTTGAAGGTGCATGTAGACGTTGACGGTGTCGTCGCCTTTGATTCCCGTTGGTGTGAATCTACAAATACCGCCGTCGTGGGCTTTGGGGAAATCACCATTTCTCTGGAGGCGGTATCATCTCTGTACCATCTTCCGGTACTCAGGAAACTTCCGAGGGACTACCCGGGGCTCCCTTGCGATGTGGTAGTTGATCAAATAAATGCGAAGATTAGAGATCTTCATTTACCTAACGCCTCTACTGATGAGAATTATATCAGGTGGATCCATTACTGGCATTCATCTGGAGGTAGGAGTGACGCCTTCAGTAATACCAAGATTATAGTATCGTTCCTTACACTCTGGTTGTCGCGGGATATATTTGAGGATGATCACATTGGGACGTTGAAGCCTTTTGTCGTCCCATACGCTGTTCGGCTGGCGCGGGGTATGCCTTTACCAATTGGTAGTTTATTCCTTGGGTCCCAGTACACGCATTTAAGTGCTTTGGCCAGGAACATATCTAGTTCTTCCACGGGTCGCATTTCCTCGTTTGTCAACCTTCCCTTCCTTCAGGCTTTCTTGTGGGAACACTATGTGAACTATGCTCCGCGGGGTGGTCTCCCTTCAGATTCCCTGGAGCACGCCAGGATCATGTGGTGGAGCGACAGGCAGCCCAAGGACTCAGTGAGACTGATTGATTTTCTGACAGGGATGACTGTGTCTGTTTTTGTCCATGGTGCGGCATTCCTGATGATAGAGTCTTTCAATTCGAGACCGTTGTGGAGACCGAGGAAGTTGTCTTGCGTTCCGGGTCTCGCGGTGTCACTAGCATCGAGTACGACGGGAAGCAGGTGTTCATGTGTAGTAGCGTCTCAGGATTTATCCTTGGCTTTTATCAGGGCGGGTTGGTGAGGCAGGCCTACAATATCGACAGAGCAGCGCGGTTCATGGGATTCGACCAAGACGTGCCTTTGGATCGTTCCCTCCCTCCTTCTAAGGACGACTTATGTGAATATTTAGACCCTACTCATGACCCTGGGAGGAAGGTCATCTTCTTGGTTGCCGATAGACTGATGAGGGTCACTCCCGAATTTAACCAATTCTGGAATTACACTTTGTTGGCTTTGGGTAACTTTGTGAAGGGAGTGAACACATCTGAAAGGTTCACGTTCACTGTGACACCCCAGGTAACTCCCCTTCCCTTACTTCTTGCTCACATGTACGTCTTTACTCGCTTTGTCTTTACCGGAATTCTCTTTCTTGGTAACAGATGACACCCCCTCCGATGGTTCAATCTAGGAAGAAGGTCAAGAGCAATAAGATGGAGTTACCTGAGGGGCGCGTTGATACTTCCCCAATGGTGGGCTCATGTCCCTTTCCACCTCGAGTAAGTTGTTTGCGTTCCGATTGAGCTCCTTGTTCTATATATCCCACCTGCCTTCTTGAATTTCCTGTACAATTTTGCAGGGTTCTGTACCAAGAGTACCTCAAGATGCTGCAGAGTCCATAGCTATTGATGTGGACGTAGGGGACGAGGTGGGTGAACCAGTTGGTGTTGGTCTTTGTGCTTCCAACGAGGCCATTGGTCGCGAGCTTGTCCAAGTAAGATCTGTTGTCCTTCAATGTCTTTGCCGGCCGTTTCCCTTTATGATTAGTAAAAGGGATTGACTAACCATCTGGGTCTTGTTTCTATAGGAGCAGGAGCATGAGGTTCGCGCTGATGCTGTTGTTGTCTCGGAGATCGTGGGAACGCCAGAGAGTGGAGAAGGCTTTAATGACGACATGGGTACCACCGTTCCTGAAACCGTTAAGTAGGTCGTTCCGAATGGTTCGGGAGCAACTATTCCTCCAAGGCAGACACCAGACGATGGTGTAGAGACCACTCTCCCCAAGGTTGTTGGCGAGGTTGTTTCAGATGATGTGGAGACGACCTGGCGCTGGAGTTGCCTTTTCTTCGTCCATTAGCAGAGTTCGACCCGGCTACACCTTGGTGGGCAACTTCCCGGTGTTTAGTGAGTATCAGACATTGTACGACCATATTTGGAGGAACTTCGGCCACATTGCTCATGACAGGGAGAAACGGCTGCTTTCTGAGTCGATAGTTGGCACCTTGTTGTCGAGGATGACCGAGATGATGACCCAATCCATTGATTCCACTGATCCGCTTGACGTCCAAGATTGGGAGGATTCCATAGTTGTAGTTGAATCTAAAGGCTTTAATGTGGCTTGGCTTCGTGACATGTTCGAGAAAGCTAAGGCTTGGGGGTGTCAGGAGGTTCTTCGAGAGAAGGAGGAGAGGGTAGCGAGGCTGAAGGTCGAGTTGCAGAGGGAAGAGGAGGAGTTGGAGCGGCTAAGGCTGTCTTGTAAGGGTGGATCTAGTAAGGTCTTGAGTGATTTTCCCAACTAGTAGGTTTTGGTTAAATTTTTTTTGTCTTTGAACGTTGAATGGGTTGTAGGTATTTTCTATTGACTGGATAAGATTGTGTTTTCTAACAGATATTGAAATAAAAGACTTCTCTTAATTAATCTGCTGAAACGAAAATCCTATCTACTGCATGCTATGTTGCGCTGCTTTGAAGGAATGTAAATACAATAAACAAGAAGCTTAGTGCCGGCCTTCTTTGTGCTTCACAAGCTGCTAAACTGAATCCATACCCACATCCAATATGGCATGGAGCGAATCACTGTTAGGTAATGCTGATGGTGGTTTTTGGCGAGGAGGTCGTAAGAGTAATTTTGCATTAATTTCTGGCATCCTGGAATAGCTCGAGACAAGGTATGAATTTATTTTTACAATAGGGATAAGAAATTTGATCATCATAGCCATGTTTTGATCTTTCACGACCATAGCCTAGTAGCTTGGTTCATATCCCTAGCTTACACGTAAAATACATATGCATGCTCCTGTGCCTGTGCACGCGCCTTAGCTTGTGCTCATACACGCGTCTCGTCTAGATCACGTCCCTCCTCTTCCCTAGCTAAAACTTCTCCCTAGCTCACGCCCCTCACTTTTCCTAAAAATCTCATCTTTTGGCTCGCCTAGCTAAAGTCCATGAATGAGTGGCCCATCTCTCCTAGCCTTGCTTGAACTCACGCCATCCCTAGCTCACGTTCGTGGAGGCCTTATGGCCATCCCTAGCTCACGTTCGCGGAGGCCTCATGGCCATCCCTAGCTCACGCTCATGGAGGCCCACGGCCATCCCTTGCCTTCCTAGAACTAAAATATCTCCTAACCTAGATTGGTCTTGGTCGTGGCTCATGCTACGGCCCTACACTTTTGGGCCTTTAGCCGTGATCCATATCGTGGCCTCACTTTTATTGCTAGCGCAACTCTTATTGTAGACCCCACTTTCGTAGGTCGCCTTTACTTATGGATCCCTCTGATCCAAGTTGTAGATGATTATGGACTTTATTGAATCCATGATATTCTAGTTTCCTAATCAAATTCGGAAATCTGGCAGATTACGAATTGCCTCAAAGGACGATTTTTACAGCCCAATCCGTGAATAATTAGGAGAAGCTTCCTTCACAAAAGTTTCTCCTCTGTGAGTTCCCCATAACATACTAAAATTTCGTTATTTTAGCGAATATAGGCTGGCCTGGGTGAT
This sequence comes from Papaver nudicaule, assembly GCA_023529015.1. Lineage (NCBI taxonomy): Eukaryota > Viridiplantae > Streptophyta > Magnoliopsida > Ranunculales > Papaveraceae > Papaver > Papaver nudicaule. Next base: position 8,206 of record JAJJMA010165211.1, on the reverse strand, counting down.
TTTTGGAATGGATAACACGCAAACTGTCCAAAAATCTGAATATTTATGGTCCATCCTCTAACTTTCTAATAAGATTATTATGATATGCAACATGGCTTATTATTATTCATGTGGCCTATCTTTAGGTCTTGAATTGGAAATACTCATGCATTCATGGTTGAAGCTACGCTATGTTAGCATCACTCGTCTGTTTTCCTGATTATAGACTTGCTTCTATAATCAGTGCTACAATTCTTAATCGTGGCTCATGAATATGACTTATATTATTTTGGACATTCATATGTCTCTATTACTCAGGGAATTGGTGAATTACATGCCACAAGCCAATTTCTCATAAATATGGCAAACCGAAAGTCGTATTTACTTGACTATTGCCAGAGAGAGTTGCTGAAATCCTCTCAGTCTAAATGGCGATTGCATAGCTCAATCCTTAGACTTCTCTCATTGGTTTAAATGGCGAGTGCCCGACTCAATCCTTAGACCAAGCATAAAAGAGATACACAAGCTTATCGCTTAATTCTCTATTTTTATGTGAAGTCCTGAGTTTACCAGTAATTGGTACGACATTGCATTTAGTCATCTTTGACTTAAAAAATAAATCAATATTCAACAAATCTTACGAGAATCAAGTAAGTTACATGGGGGGATATTCTATAGGGTTTTGGTTTGGTGGTTTACGGCACGTGTGATAGCAACGGCTCAATCACTCAACGGGAAAGAAACTAAGTCGTGTGAACGTTACTGAAAAGAGGGGATGAGAAAGTGGGCTGTTATTCTTCCCTAATATTAGGCGCAAGACTTGCCCCACTTACTCCACATTCCCACTCTTCCACTTCTTCCACTTCTTACAAGATCAGTTGGAATTCCATTGTTATAAATAGGTCACTCGACCAGTTTGGAAAGGCAGAACAGACAAGTTCAACAGTTCAATTCAGTGCAAGTATGATCAATCTATCTCATCGATAATTGATTAACTCTTCTCATTCAGCATTCAATATCTAGTGAGAACTGAATATCCATTCTTTTAGCAATTTTAATCACAACATCACAGAAATCATAGCAATTCTCTGATCTCATCTTTCTCGGCTTCCCTCCCTTAAACCAACCCTATTTCCTCTTCTTGTAACTGAAGCAATACTCGAACGGCCATTTCTTGGTTTAGGCAAGTCTTGTTCGATCTTGACCTCTTGAATACCATTACAATTTCATTTTACATCATTACACTTCACACTTTATCCCTCAGATTCTCTTTATTGTTTTACACCTAAAACATTTGGCGACCACAGTGGGAGGTCATTATCTCGGTTGTAAGAAAATATGTTGAAACTAGGAGGCAGTGTTCAGAGAACACAAATTCCTTCAAATATCACCAGTGGTCCCACAACTTCATCTGTTACAAGTGGGGCCACCAACACCCAAACCAGGGGCGTCACCATCTCTGCTGGCCCACCATCCAAAACGTGAATCTTATCACGACTCAAAGCCCTAATTTCACGGTTGCCTCACCCATGTGGGGTCCACCTCATTCCCATCCTTTATGGACGTCCAGCCTGGGTCCACCTCATCCTTACCCTCTATTATCACGTCCCCTCTCTCTCATATTATGGGGACCACCACTACTACCACCTCCCCAACTCCTTACACTCCTATCTCAAGCCGCACAAAAGCTTTTCTCTTTGGGCCCCGCACTGGAGAAACAAGGAGTACTGAGGGCTCACCTAGCATAACGGATCTCATGAAGACTCAACGAGATCTGGCCCTAAGTCAGAATAGCATGGTGAAGACCCAATTAGAGTTGCTGACTTGTTTGAGGACTCTCTCAGAAAAGTTGACACCACCAACAAATCTAGGGCCAACACGTGTGGAACCCCTGTAAACGTCGACAGGGTGGGACCTTCTCAAGTTCACGTCATCCCAGATAACCAAGACGTCCATATCCACACCACACGTGGACCAAACACTGGTTCTCAACACAACTTTGTCACTCGTGAAGATTTACAGAATCTCCTACAAGCTCAGAGCGTGGAAAATTCAGATTTGTTTCATCGCCATCAACCCTCATATCCAATCGAAGTTCAACGTGAATCTCTTCCTGAAGGATATGTCATACCTTCATTCTCAATGTATAATGGTATTGGGAATGCTCGAGAACATATATCTCATTTCATAGAATCATTGGGAGTGTATGAAAGAAACCAATCTGTATGTCTCAAAGAATTCTCGAAATCTCTGACGGGAAAGGCATACACTTGGTATAATAATCTAGCTCCCAACAACATTCTCAGCTGGAGCCAGATGGTTAATGCTTTCCTCAAGAAATAATTCTTTGTGTCTGAGCAACTCACTCTCTCTGATTTGGGAAGACTTTATCAGCGAAACAATGAACATCCAGATGATTATGTGACAAGGTTCCTCGTGTTGTGGATTACAATGATCCAAACGTAACAGTATTACAATTGGTGGAGCTTTGCATCAATGGAATGATACCAGTATATCGGGCCTTATTGGAGAATCTGGAGATTAACAATTTCACCAAGCTCCATAAGTCTGCCAAACGATCCGCCACTACTGCACCTGCGTTACTAGAAAGGCCCAGGCCTGTAAAGGCTGAAGAAAGTCGTGGTGAGACACGTTCCAGCAAACGACTCGTCAACAAGCAATATAGCTCTCTTCCCTCAGTTCATGCTGTCAGTGAAGGTTTTAAGAGGAAGGCGCCTACTCCTGAGGCCCCACAACTGAAACGTGCGGCCCCAACTCAATCTCAGGCTCCTGCGCGGGTCCCAGCTAATACTCCTGCACCAAAAGCACCACGACAACATAGGGAAATTCCTAAAATTCCTGATTTCCCCTGTACCATGGATGAGGTGATAGAGCTCCTGGAAGCGTAGATTCAAGATGGTGCTATCAAGTGACCCCCTGTACGGAGAGAGCCTACAACACAAGAAATGACTGATCCCAAGTATTGTCATTTTCATAGATTCGTCAATCATCCCACCAGCGAGTGTCATCGACTCAAGCAAATATTCAATGAAAAGATTGAGTCGGGGGAGTTGAACTTGGGGACTGAGGGTGTGCATAAGAATCCACTCCCTCAGCATCAACCTCAACGTCAACATCATCCCAACATTCGAAATTTCACTATCTCCGGAGAATCTGTCAAGCAAACTGCTAATTATTTGATGGAGAATTTATGCGAGCTCTTGCATTTTTCTAAGAGCCAGCGAAGAAACATTTTTGCCGCCTTCAACTGGATTGCTAGCGGCAAAGAAATACCTGTACTTGAAAAACATGAAGAAGCTCGGTCAAAACCTGATGAAGTTACACCAGAGATGATGGCAGGAGGGAAGCGTGTCCCAATACCACTCATCTCCGCTCGTCTCAAAGGTACAAATTTCAAGAAAGTTCAAACTGATGCTAGTGTCATGGTTAACTTGATTCCAATCAAAACACTTCAAGCAATTGGGATTTCCAGACGGGATGTCATCTATTATCCCACAGTGACAAAAGATTCAAAAGGAAATCTCCAAGA
>JAJJMA010165195.1:0-11107 GCA_023529015.1 Papaver nudicaule | reverse complement strand
AAACACAGATCAGGATGAGCCGTCAGGAGCAGAGAAAGACGATCGGAACTAAACTCCAACTCATAGAAACAAAAAATGTATATGGAGCAGTTGGATCAAATGGATGACAACTGAGACAAAGATATAAGGATATGTGACACCCTGATTCAATTACATACATGGCAAGTACCGAGAACTACAAAGCTAAAAGTAGTAATGTCACGGAGATGGACGTGGAGACTTCATGAAGAAGGACACCAACAGATGATGCGTGATTATTTCATACCAACGTCTGTGTACTCCGACGAAGATTTCCAACGTTGCTTCTGCATGCCACACTTTTTTGTGGTTCGTCTTATCGAAGAACTTTTTCGCGTAAATCCTCTGTTTATCTATCAATATGATGCACATAATTTACACGGACATATTCTCGAGTAAAAGATCATTGCAGCCTTGAGGTTTGTAGGTTACGAGATGCCGACCGATGCTACTGATGAGTATCTTCGTATGGGAAAAATAACGGCGTCCTATTATCTCAATATGTTTTGTGAAACTTAAGTCAACCATTATGGCCCCATTTTTTACGCCAACTAACGCAAGAAGATATTGATCAACTACTGAGGGAAAATGCGAAGAGAGGATTTCCTTAAATGCTGAATAGCATTAATTGCATGCATTGAGTATGGCAAGGATGTCCTTATGCTTGGCAAGGTTAGTACAAGGTCATTATTCAAAGCCAACTGTTGTTCTGGAAGCTGCGGCCTCCTATGATTTGTGGATATGGCATGCAGGGAAACGCTTCATCTGAGAATTTCACCGTTACCGACAATGAGTACACAACGGGATATTTTTTAACTGACGGTATTTATCCAGAACGGTCAACTTTAGTAAAAGCTTGCGAGGAGGTAGGAGATTCACGTTCCAGAAAGCTCTTTAATTGTAAGAAAATGGTGTGTAGGAAAGATGTGAACGAGCATTTGGATTTTTGAAGAAGAAGTTTGTCATTATATGTGGACCATATCGTTCGCTTAAACCTTTATAAATGAATAGGGTTATGCTTATGTGCATTATTTTGCACAATATGGTTATCGAGGAGACTCGACGTGATGAGAGCTGGACGAGTTATCCAGGTACAAATTTGTTTCGTGATGTTCGGCCCCGACATGGAATGGACGCAAGACAATGTTTGATTGAAACTGACATAATTCAAACGTTGGTTTACATTTGAAGCTGAATAAAGATCTTGTGCGCACAATTGGGCACTATGGGGATTAGGGCATCTAGACAGGGTTTATACGAAGCTAAACTAAAGATCTTCTCATGTAATTTTAATTAAATGTCTTTTGAATTAAGTACTAATAAAACTTTGTTAACGGAAATATTTTATTTAGTTAAACATAACAACACTACATTACACTCAAACTGAAATTAAAATACTTAACAAAACTAAAACATTACAACCCTGCGACATTTGTAATATACTCCCTCCGTTTGTTTATTTCAGTCCTAATTGACAAAGTCAAAATATTAAGGAGACCAAGGGATTTCCCAATGTGTCCTTGAATTATTACCATATTGACTAGTATTACAAAAATTTGTTAAGTTTAGTTTTAATAGGTAATAATGAAATAGGTAATAAAATCAAAAACAAAAATGGAACAAGATAAAAATCAAATTATCTTTTACCACTTGGACATAATATAATTTGTCAAAAAATTCATACACACTCAAAGAGTATAATTTTATTGAGGAATTTACTTTTAAAATGGAATAAAGGATATATAAAAAAATATGTTGGTGATTTTGTTTCTATATTATACAGATATGGTTTGAGATTTTATATATTGGGTCCCACTCACTACACGAATTCCAGTTTTTACCAACAGCAGCATTAGTCACGGTTTGCATTTCAGCAACGCGCATACGCTGTTGGGAAGCTCGTAACGTCTTCAATGGTTACTGAAAATGCGATCTGTTACAGTGCTCCGTGTTTTTGGTGGTGCAATTACCCGCCTACCCTCAATATTTGGGTGCACTTCCTAAGTTAGCCTCGACTTTTCTTTTCCCCGCCCCACTTTTGGGCTGATGAAATTTCAACCCCAGCATCGTAACATAACCGGATTTTTATTTCAACGGATTAACTTAATACCACAGATCCGAAAATAAGAAAACCCAAAAGAAAATCAAAGAAAAATTATCAAACCATTTATTATTTCTGAATTAGCTCAGTTGTATGTCCAACACCAACAACTTAAGCTGCCACATCCACTCATTTCTCTCCCTGGTTTCTTTTTCTCCACCGGATTCTTTTCTATCACCAGTTTCTTTCCCTGCCGACGTCGATTTTGACGGCCAAATTCGTCGAGCACAGTGAGATTTAGCGTGCGGGAACTTCATCAACATCATTGAATCAATCAAATCTTCTATGAAATATCGATTTGGAAACTGGTTTGAGTTTAGTCGATTTCTTATAGAAGGATTGAAACTGATTTCAAATTTTGGATCTGACGATGCTCTATTGGTTAAGGTATTTCACTTGTATCCCTTTGAATTGGAAATTTACAACATCTATAGTCGAAACCATTGAGTGTCAATGATTAAATTTCTGGTTATGAGTATTGAAGGTCTGAATCTCTCAGATCTGTTTGTTGTTGTAGGATTTTTGCTGATTTGTCTGATTTTTGCGTTTGTTGATTGTCATTAGAAATGTAGATGTGTTTTAAGTTCATGGTAGTCTGTATTTCCATGTGGTTAGTTCATATATTGTACTCTGGTTTGATAATGTTACACTGAAAAGTTTACACATTAGGTTGATGTACTTTGTCTATAGGACATATTATAGGGCACCAAAGAAATCATACAGAAAATCTAAAACATTACAGCCAACTAGTTATTCATAAGCAAATCCAAAGATAAACAAGCAAAAACATTACAGCCTCCATAGACTTAAAATAACACTCTGAAACTGAAAACTGCTTATTTCCTTGGCCTGATTCGAAATTTATGTCAGAGATCATAGTCAGTGACCGAGCTACATTCTCCACTTCCCTGTCCTGCAATCTACTAATGATATATAGACTAAGGGAAACAACTCTAAGTTCTCGACTGTTCGACCAAGCATCCTTCCAAAGCATATATTTCATTCCTATACCTCCCAATCTATTTGGCCTGCAATGCCTTGTTCTAAAACTTCAACTTCTTTATACCCACACCACCACTAGAATACCTAGACACATCAATAACAATCAAAGAAACTACAACAAAATTTCCTTAGCCTACATTGAAATTTATGTCAGAGATCATAGTCAGTAATTGAGCTACATTCTCCACTTCCCTGTCCTGCAATCTACTAATGCTATATAGACTAAGGGAAACAACTCTAAGTTCTTGACCGTTCAATCAAGAATCCTTCCAAAGCATATATTTCATTCCTATACCTCCCAATCTATTTCGCATGCAAGGCCCTGTTCTAAAACTTCAACTTCTTTATACCCACACCACCACCTTCATTCTAACAGGATTATCCTAAGAACAACAGTTGCAGTAATTATCAACAATAATCAGAATTCTCATGATTGGACTATACAGAATTCTCACCACACATCAATTTAACAGTAATTCAAACAAAAATTAAACCATTAATTTTAACTTAATGTATTAAACCCCCAAATTATTTAACTTCAAACATGCAACCAATAACAGTATCCCAAAATATAAATCCTTAAGCACAAAATAACTTAAAAAAACACAACATTGTTTAGGAATGGAAGAGAGACTGTAAAGCCATAAGAATAGCATACCCAATGTACTGCAGCACCATCATCCCTAAAAGTTTGTTGATCAATTGGGGATCAATAACATGTTGCATGGGCAGGAATCTCCCCACATTCCTTGATCTCCCCTGGATCATCTCTATTTCCTTCATGAATTTGCTCTTTCTTCTTTCTGCAGCTGGCCATCTCCTTCAAGGATTTTCATCTCCCTTCCCATCCACTTGATTGTAGAACTCAACAATTGGACCCATTGGATAGGGGATTTGCATGTATTCCTGGAAATGAGATTTTTGATTTCCATGCTTGCAAGGACCTGTGTAGTACATACCCTTTATCTCCATGTTTGCAATGACCTTTCTGATCATCATCTTAATCTCTTTAAGAAATTTTGATTTTTTTAATCTCTTTTCTCTCTAACTCTTGGTTTTCTTCTTCTGACTTTGGGTGAATAAGGCTTAATCACTTACTTTTGCAGGAGTGGTTTCTTTTCACATTCTTCTAGATAATAAAAATTATCTATAGATAATAAAAATTAAATAGCTTTTAAGACATTCTTCTTTTTCTGCGTTTTCCTATGTCCAAACATTGGTCATAGGTCAGTGAAAGGCCATAGGTCAGTTTTCTTTTCTAGTGTTAAAAACATTTATCAAAATGCACAACTTAGCACAGGGTCCCAGTATATTATTACTGAACCATACATATGCTAAGAGCAACATAGAATAAAACCTCAATTTACAGAACCAAATAGCATAACCATAAAAGCAAAGAAATTTAACACATATAGATGTCTTTAGGCAGGGCAAACATAGAATAAAAAACCCCTTATTAATCACTTCCCTTTCCAGTGCGGTCCCTTGAATCGTCTCCAGCATTCTCCTTAGAATCCTCGCCATCATCCTCCGAGTCAGTCTTTGATACTAGAAAAGTATCATTCGCACCTTTCGCCTCATTCTTCCTGAATATCTCGAGCTTTGCCTGCAAACGTGAAATGAAACGAGCATAACATTCGTCATCAGAGGTTGAGTCACTTGAATATGAATCATCTTCTGCATCCTCCTCTCCTCGCTCTTCAGAACTATCAGAAATATGTTGTACCGCATAGCCTGCTTTACCCATCCTCGCCCTCCTTGCCTTCACCACACATTTCTTCCTACTTTCCTTCTCCCGTACCTCATTGAATTTCTTCCTCTCTTCTGGGGATTTGAATAATGAGTCTATAGTGATGAATGGTTCATTAGTTCTTGTAAAAGCACTCTTGCACTTGTACATTTGCTCTTCAACTTTCATTAGTTCTTCTCGAGTCAATTTCCACATGTACTGTAAAAACCTATCCAATCTTTTTGCTCTCTCCTCTAAATTTTTCTTCTCCTCTTCTTCCATTTTTTCCTCTTCTGTCATTGGTTTCTTTCCCTTGTCTTCGCTTGACAGTTTTCTCTTCTTGTCCATTGCCACTATGTCTGAAAAAAAAAAAAAATCTCTTGCTCTGATTATTTCTTTGTCTCAATGTGCAGTTGAGAAACTGACTGCATTTAATGGCAGTTACATTATGTTTTGTAACTGTCGGACTAGTTTAAGGTTGAAATAAGGAGACTCTCCATTTTCATCAGTAGTAGTATCACTTTCAATATTGAAATCATGGCTGGAGATGATGGAAAAGAAATCAGTGATAAGAGCAATAAAACTGAAGAAGAGATTCTGCCTTCGAGAAACCAATGGTTGCAGATACTTGATATTCTGACTGGCAATCGAATTGGCAATAGAATGGATCATGATAATAACACCACGAACTACGATTGGTACTGGGATCTTATCAAGTATAATCGACGGGTGAAGGTGGAGACCTGGGAGGGCAATATTCCTCCCGGGTTTGGCACCATTGTGCCTTATCAAACTCCATTCTTGACTCGATTTCAGACTCCCAATCAAGGTAATACTTCTTCTTATATCCCATTTAATCGTAGTATTAATGAAGTCGGTAGTGGTAGTGGTAGTGGTAGTGGTGGTAGACGTGTTAATGGTTCTCGGGTTGATGGTGGTAATGGTGGGAATGTTGGCGGTCGAAATGATGCAAATTTTGATCCTTTCATTCCAAGTAATCTTATTGGTGGTGGTAGACGTGTTGATGCTGGTGGTGCTAATGAGGTGGCTGTGAGTGATGATGGGACCTTTATGATTGATGCTGGTGGTGATGGTGATGGATGGGTGTTACAAGCCATTCATCCACGGTGGGGTACATTTAATGTCTTGGAGGGTGTGGCGGTTGTTGGAGACCGATGGGTGGTCACTGGCGGTCATAGGATGGGGTACGTCGGTGTGTTGCTGAACCATTCATTTATTAGGAGAATCCATCAACAATTGAATACTCCCCTGGATCCTGAAGCCGCATTTACGTTTCCGGTGATGGAGTGGTTGAGTCCTATGGCAGCTGCATTTGCCCAAGGTGTTGCTGCAATGGACAGGACGCGTCAAGCCGGACGCACTCGACCCTTTCAGGAGGATCAGCCCATGGCCGAAGCACAGCCGGAGGAATCGGGTGTGTCAAGGAAGCGCCAGCGAGAGGAGTAGAGTGTATAGAAAATTTGCTGAAATGGTATTGTTGACAATTTGGATTTACTTTGTCTTATAAACGGTATTGTTGATAATTGGAACTTTTTCTTGTCAGGGCATTTAGAGTGTATGCTAGGATTTAGAAAGAAAAAAAAACAGATTTTGCAGAATATGGAACTTTTTCTTGTCAGGGCATTTAGAGTGAATGCTAGGATTTAGACAGCAAAAAAAACAGATTTTGCAGAATATGGAACTTTTTCTTGTCAGAGCATTTAGAGTGAATGCTAGGATTTAGAAGAGAATCAGATTTTGCAGAATGTTGGCCGGACCTGTAATTTGGCCAGACCTGTAATTTGGACGGACCTATAACTTTTTCTTGTCGGGCATTGATGGTTTCAATGTCACTTTACAATGCTTGTGTTTGAATTGGTTGATTTCAAGTTCAATTTGGTATTTCCTAGTTATCCTACACTGCAAAGTTCTCTTAACCTACACCACTGTTAAACGGAAATTAGATTAAACACCAATAACATAAACCCATGCACATTCAATCCGGCCGATAATACAACCCAAAAAACACCAAAAACATAAACCCATAAACATTTCTATGATACAGAACAGACTACCCATCGAAATCATTGTCCTCCTCATCTCCGCTTACCGATGAAGCTGCCGAACCATAATCTGCATCTTCTTCTTCCTCCAGAGGCTCACCATCAGATCCAAGCAAAGGCTCTAGCATGGTTCTTGCAAAAACCTTTCGGTTATGATTCTTTTCAGCTAAGAATTTCCGAAATAGAGCTTCCTCTGCTTCCTGTGCTGCCTCTGCTTCCAGTTCCAGATCAAATGAGTCTTTGGAGGCTTCAGAATCCCCATCAATACCATCCCCTGCTTCTACCTCTTCTTCCTCATCACTATTATCTGAGTCGGAGGGGTTGAGAACAGTCGTACATAACTTCAATCTCTCAATCCGTTCTTGCCTCTTTCTAGCCTTGCGAGCAGCTCTTTTCTTCTTCCAGAGAGAAAATTTTGGTTCATGGGCAGCAACTTGTCTCTCCAAGTTTTTTCTCCAAAGTTTGGTGTGTAAACTCTCAGGCTTCACCATTTTTCTCTCTCTGTTTTGGTTATCTCTCAGTTTTTTTTTTGCCTTTGATTTCCCTTAATCTTAGCCTTCTTATATATTGTGCAGTATGTAGCTAGAAATTAGGCCAATAGCTAGAGATTAGGTCCACGATGTTTGCGTATTCAACGCTGGTAGTCAGTCATTGCCAAGAGCAACATCAGCAGTCATTACGTGTGGTTAAATCTAGCTAATCACAGCGCTGCAAAGTCTTATCAGTTATTTTTTTAAGCATTCAGTCTTATCAGCTATTAAAAATGTTATAATTATGGACCTACTCCTATTTATGTTTGCCGGGTTTTTTCACCCAAATGGTCAATATGGGCCGCCTGTAGACGCTTCGAATGAATATGGCCCCCATGAATATACTTTCCGATAATTTTGGCCGGATTACATTGAGGTTGTAACAAAAAGTTTAATTAATCAATTAAAATGACACAAGTAAAAATTTTCAACTCAAGATAATTTTTCATTAGCCGGAAAACAAGTACAATGGAATACATTTTCCTTAATTGAAGCAACAACAACTACATTGCAGAGAAGAAAATAAAACAACAATTAATCTACTAAACATACCATGACACTGCTCTAATAACATTTCATAACGCCGCCTTGTATCTCCTCATTCTTTCATAACATTCAACAAACATGAAATCCCGGTTATTGAGTTCACGATATTTAGCCATAGCTACATTGACCATTTCTTCGTGTGATGCATCTAGATTTTTTTTGCGCATAGCTTTCTTAATTCGGCGAAACTCGGTCATGTCTCTACTGATGCAGTTCCATTGACTTCTAATTCCATTTACATCTCTATTGTTTGGATTCTTTGAAACTGTCACGTACACATCAAAAGCACGAATCCAAAACTTCGCCTGCCAAGGTTCCACTTCATCCACCATACCATTCATTCGGCTACGAATGAAAGAGTAAGTAATTTGGAGATTTTCTAGCTCGGTGTAGTTGGTCGCCATATCGATATTTGGTGATGAAAAAAAACTTTAAAAGTTGAAGGGAGAAAGAAGGAATCAATTGAAACAAGATTGATTGGGATGAGTTATCAAAGAAGAAGAGTTCTCTTATATAGAAGAGATCCCAACGGCTATTTTTTTTGGAATTTTGAAAAAAAGTCGTTGAGGATGGTAGGCAGCAATCTTCTCCAGTACATTTTCTATGGTCCACTCTACTACAGTAGCTAACTATTTCCAACGGAAAACTACATCACTATTTTCAACGGAAAAAACAAAACCGTCTCATACGTCACTTTTTTTCAACGGAAACAACAAAACCGTCTGATACCTTACTATTTTCCACTGCCATTAGGGATTTGAAATGGAGTTCATAGGAAGATTGTAACTCTCACTTGCCCACAATGGGTTCTTTTATGGTTCTACATTAACTCCACCTTGAATTTGCCATTTTTGGATAACGTCAGTGCTACTCTGGAATAGCCTGGCTCAGAGTATGGCAAATTAGGGAGTGATTTGGAGTTCAGAGGAAGATTGTCAAATACAACACTATTTTTCTACGGAAAAAACAAAACCGTCTCAGAAATATCACTATTTTCGACGGAAACAGAAAAACCGTCTCAGACATCAATTTCTTCAACGGAAACAACAAAACCGTCTCATAACTTACTATTTTCCACTGCCATTGGGGATTTGAAATGGAGTTCAGAGGAAGATTGTAACTCCCACTTGCCCAAAATGGGTTCCTTTATGGTTCTACAAGGATTCCACCTTGAATTTGCCATTTTTGGATAGGATCAGTGCTACTCTGGAAGAGCCTGGCTCGGAGTATGGCAAATTAGGGAGTGGTTTGGAGTTCAGAGGAAGATTGTCAAATACAACACTATTTTTCTACGGAAAAAACAAAACCGTCTCATAAATATCACTATTTTCGACGGAAACAACAAAACCGTCTCGTCTACATTAGTATTTTCAACGGAAACAAAAAAACCGTCTCACCTGTATTACAATTTCCAACGGAAACAACAAAACCGTCTCAGAAACATTACTATTTTAGTGAGTGCTTTGGTGTTCAGAGGAAGATTGTAACTCAAACTTGCCCAAAGTGGGTTCTTCCAAGGATTCTTCCTTGAATTTTTCATAAATGGATAGGATCAGTGATCCTGCAGGCTTAGATTCATGGTAATTATGTTCAACTAGCAAAAAATGTCATGATTTTTAGATTATTGTCCCATGGTTTAAAACCCACCCACTTATGCCGTTGACCACAAATTTAAATTGACTTGACATAGTTGACCAGATATTTTTTTCGTGTTTTCGGCTCATTAATCGAAGTGAAAAGCAAATCTCTCATCTATTATTGAACTCTCCTCTCTTATCCGAAAGTTGGAGCTCAAAGTTAGATCTCAAATTTCGTTTCCCTCTCAAATCTCCACTCTGAGTCTTCTTTTCCCCCCTCGAAAATTATCTCTCTCTTCCTGAAATTTTGGTTTCCCTCTCAAATATGTTTTCCCTCTTCTACAAAAATCAGAAACATTTTAGATCTAACTTTTCTGTAAAAACAGACGGAGATGGGAAACTCTTTCCTCTTTCCTGTATCCCATCATATCTCTCTACTATCTTATCTCGCTCATATCTCTGGTAATCTAAGTGGATTTCTAGTTTAGATTAGATTTATTTTGGTTGTTATCTCTTTCCATAGGTTAAACCAAAGTTAGGGTTTTAACATAAGCATAAGTTGAGATCTGTTTTTTATTTTTATGAGTATAAGTTGAGATCTGTTTTGTTATGTTATGGGTAAATATTGAGATGTATTTTACTTTTTGGTTGATGGTTACAAACTAGAACAAGAGATGTCATATGACTGTGTTGGTCCTCCAAGGCTGTTTAAGGATTGTAGTAAATTCGTAATTAAAAATCAAGTTTTCTTGAAATGAATTTACTATTGTCTTTAAACAGCCTAGCAGGACTAGTGTACAATAAAGAAAGAGCTGTAGTTGTGTTTGATTCTAGCCATTCCCACAAGGTGTATTAGTATGTGGTCAGTAAGCATGAATACATTAGTTTCTGTTATTATCATTAGTTTATCTTCGTTGATTTTTAATCACTTCATTGTCTTTGTCTGGCTAGGAGGCTTCTTTGAGCACGGGGCTGCTGCAGGACACCTTTTTTCGCCCAAAGGTTTGTCTACATATCATATAATCTCTTTATAATAGTATGTGATACATGCTTTGGAGTATTAGGAACAACTCACCATCATTGAGTTTTTGGAGATGAAATATACTGCTTATGAAGTTTGCCGTAATGGAGGAGATCGATTCGGCAAACATGATGAGCAGCATATTTTCATCCCCAACTTCTTTTGGTGAGGAAGCCTCGATACATCAGTCTATGTTTGATGTTCATTAGTTTGTCTTGGTTTATCTTACTTACTAGTTACTACCCTTATCTTTGTTTTGTGAGGTTTCACTGTAGCAGTACCAACACATGTGGAGAAGGAGAGACATGAATGTATAGTTTCCCAGAACTCTCACATCTGAGGTCGACAAAGCAAAATGAAGGTTGCGTTAATGATAAAGATCTCTGAGAAACTGCTAAAAACCATTCTGCGTCCTATAACAAGCTTCTTCTGATCCAAGGTATCATTACAGAACATCACATAAACTGGTATGGCAGTGAGGAGGTAATCTAGGGTTGATTCTGCTGGTATGGCAGGTGCA
>JAJJMA010165144.1:0-11653 GCA_023529015.1 Papaver nudicaule | reverse complement strand
AAAGCGAAACATACTTTTAATTGCAGGAGGGATTGAAATAAACAAAACTAGGAAAACGAACCATAGAGGTACTCATCGAAGCATCAACAACAACATGGACTAAGGATTCTTCGATAGATCCAGCACAAAATAAGCTCTACAACATAAGTAAAGCATAATTACATTTCATTCCAAGTGGATTTAAAATACAAAGGATGAAAGCACAGAAACAAACATTACGGCAAGAAACATTTCGATTACAAGGGCAAAGCAAGGAAGACATACATCGACTGAAAAGAAAAAGCAGTGGCATAAGAAGGAATGCAACATATCATACGCATCTTGAGTTCCCTCGATGATTTCCTCAACGACAGAATTTTCGGCACTTGGATCTTTCTCAACATCGCGGTCTTCTTCACCACCACATTCGCCACCAACAGTTTCTTCTCGATCCTCTCCCAATTCACTTCCCTTTGCATTATCAGATCGATTGCTCATGTCCTGGTTCTCTCCCATTTCACCCACCTTCACATGTCCATCCTCTCAAACATTCTTCTCACCCTCGGGTTCTTTCTCTCTATTTTTCCTCATTTTCCCTATCATCCTCTTCTTCATCATCTACTTCATCATCTACTTCATCATCACTTTCATCTCCTTCATCGCCACTTTCAACTTCTTCACTGACCTCACCTCGAGCCCTCCGCGCTATAATCTCCTGAACCAAAGCTCCAACCCTTCCAGGACGGAGCAACTTCGCATCAGACTCTAAAACACAGTTAGGGTCACTTTTGCTCCAGGATACTTTATCGGTCGCATCCCAAAGTCCCTAAACAAAGTGCGAGCATGCACACAACAAGAAACATTCCTCCGTTGTGGATCAGTATCGGCGGTCTGCTGCAATGCACTAACCTTCTCCTTTACAAGTTTCACCTCCTCAATCTTATCTTTTTCCAGAATCTCATGTTTTTTTTTCCAGGCAGCACACTCATTTTCTTTGTTCTTCAATTCCATCTGCAACCTTGAAACCTCTTCGACCATGTTACTCAGCTCCTTGGTGCGACAATCTCGAACAGAAATGGCTTGATTGAGCTGCTTTCCGAAATCAGTCCCTGGTCACAGCAAAAACAACAAGTTAGTTCAGAAACACATAAATTGCAAATCCGAAAAACTGTTGTATTCACCTTGTAGCTTCGTAACCTCCGCTTTTAACACTCCCTTCTCATGACGTTCGCTTTTCAGCTCTCCATCGAGACGAGTGATGTCTTTGCCTTTGGCAACGATTTCATTCAGCAAAGCCACACCATGATTATACGACTGCGAGGGAAAGATGTGTCAATACCCGGTAAGAAACCAAACAACTTGAAATAGCCTGTGAAGTATCTTACACCCTCAAGCAATGCCTGGTGACTGGTCCACTGCGAACCTGCTCCTTGCGCATGATACATCCTGCTCGAAGGCCAAAGTCCAGAGAACAACAGAGAAATAAAGGTACACAATCCGGGATCCAATCGAGCCTCTGAAGGTTTCTCTGTATATGCTCAAAAATGACTAGCAATAACCCGTGCAAATGAACTAGTTCAGATTGCACCTTCGATAAGGCCCTTCACCTCGTTTTCAGTATATGTTCTCAGGGGAAGCTGAGACATCGAAGGCTCACCATTAAAAGGGGACCGCAAATCAAACAAATATCACAGCTGCTCAAGGTTAGTTCCATGGACATTTATCTTCAAGCCAGAGGCATCGGGATTCGTCTCGAATTCAGCGACAGAAGAAGTCGACGTCACATTTTTCGCAAAAGTACTCTCACCTCGATTGATCCCAAATTGAGGCACGAATCTTTTGTTCTGTTGATCCTTGGAAGACTGCTCAACCCTTTTCTCTTCTTACTCAGATTCAATATATCCTCCTCATCACTTTCACCACTTTCCTTTTCAATATCTTTAAGGGATTTCTCACCCCTCTCAAATTCGGAACGTTTATTCGATCTAGTAGTAGCTCTCGAACCGCCCTTTGCAACCTTCTTACGTCCACCACTACCAAACTGGTACGTCAAACCTTCACTACCACCTAACTCTGCATCAACTTCGCCCTGCTGAGTAGTAGCCAATCCATCAGGGAACAAAGAGGCAGGTATTCACACCCATGGCATAACTGAGGCAGGTAGTGTTTGTTTCCTGATCGCTTGTCTCATTTCTAGTACGGGCTCGCTTGGATTTCTTCTTCGAGCCATCACCTTTCTTGCTCTAAAAGAAGGCAAAGCCATTTGAGAACCAAAAACAACTAAAGAAATTATAAGAACGCAAGTAAAGAAGCTCACCTCGAGGGCTTTCTTCTTCATCGCAACAATCTTTTTCTTTGATTCCTTTTGCTCATCTTAGGAAAAATGGATCTTAAAGAAATCAACAACCCTGAAATTATGACCTTCTTCGAAGATGGTCCGAGGAATCTTCTTCTCTTTATTAATATAACCATACAGCAGATATCCTTCGATGAGTTGGTGTAAATGACAAAATATAGCATCCACCACAGAAGGAAACAGGAACTGGACGAGAGGTACTGCAGGTCCTGCATGACGACTCATAGGAGAATCAGACCGAGGTACCAGAGTCCGAATAGGCGCAAATGGCTATGGATACAGAACCCGACACGACTTAAGGCGGTTAAGCAACAACGGAGACTGCTAAGGAGATTACGAGGTTCTGTCATCCAAGAGGCGGGAATGCGAGCGCAACAATCGGATCTAAGATATTTATCTGATGTATTTACTGATTTACCCCTAAACTTGTATTCTCGTCGTCTATAAAAGGCCTGCCATGCCTCATCTGTAAACCAAGTAATTAATTAATGAGAAAACAAGACTAGACTCTTTCTCTCTAAACAATCTCTCTTTTTACTTTACTGTTTGTATGGTTGAAGCAAATTGTTCATACCACATTGTCGATCAAGTAGATTCAATCACTAGGAGAAGATTAGTAGATCAAAGCAAAGTCTAATTATCTCTTAGATCACCGGATTCACACCGGATAATTGGTGAAGGTATGATCTAAACCTAATTTCGTATCTTCATTTGGCGCCGAATAAGGGGAAATTCTTATTGTTAAGCATATTCCATTGTTATCATTCATCAGATTTGAAAGTTTTCAAACTGTTTTAAATGAATTTGAATACGTTTTCAATGAATTTTTAATGATCGAAAACTTTTGGCGGTAAAATGAAATTTTAAACCTAAAATTGCAGATCTAAAAATTTTAATGTTTAATTAGAAATTTGAGTAAATAAACATTTTTGGATGATAGATTCGAAGTATATATAGTCAAATGATAACAATTGGAAGATTGATCTAATACTTTTAATGTTTTCATGAGAAAAAACTGATGAATGAAATGAGAAAGATAAAGAAATAATGGATATGAAGATTCAAAGACGTGATCAAACCATAAAAGCTAACAGATCTAAAAGAAATTGCGTTCAGGGAAGTTTCTATTAAATTAAAAGATTATTTTCATCTAAGCATTGATTAAATTTAATTATTACGCTTTCAAAATGCATAAACTCTATTTCTGCATGTTTAGATTGTGAAATTTATTACATGATTCAAAGTTTTCTATAGTTAAACCTCGTTTAAGTCTAGATTTAAATCGTATTCTTCAGAATTCAGTTACGTTTAGAAAAAATAGAGAATTATATTCAAATTTTATTAAGATTCGATTATAAAAACCTAGATCTGTAGAGTTAGTAAGTGATAAACAACATACAGACTCTGTTACAGGTAAATAGATATACTTATAGGAAGTTTTGATCCGGTAGATAGACGTTAAGCTACGATAATATTTACAACCGTCAGTTATTTCAAAAAAACCTAGAGATAGAACGAATTGATACTTCAGATCTAGAAAATCTAAATCTCATTATCATGATTATTAGGAGATTTTTCATCAAACATATTGAGGAATGCACTTGTTTCATTATTAGTCAGCGAAACGCATTTTGTTAGAATCAAATGTTAAATGTTCATTTTCTTATATATTTCATCCAGATCTCTTGGAAAGTAGATACAACAGATTACCAATGTTTGATTAGATAATATGAGGAGAATTCTAGAAAGATTATTTTCATATCCATGATCTAAATTTTGCAAATCTAAATTTCGGATACAAGTATTAGTTTTCAGATCTGATATTAATCTCGATGACAAAATGAGGAGCGAACAAAAGTAGAATCTGAGAAATGCAAAGATAGATAAAGAATATCAAGATTTCGTTGAATTAAACTCATATATAATTATTTTTACTAACAAACAATCTAGATTTCTTTTTACTAAAAAAAAAGATAAATTATTAAGTTTACTAATTATCTGATTTCTCAATTGGTGAAATTCATAAGGAAGATGGCTCCAAAGCGCGTACAAACAAGATCAGGGATATCATCACCACAACGGACTACTACAGAGCAATGAGAAGCGTCTAATAGTCAGAATACGACGACAATGCACACTCTAGGAATGCCACCATGGACACCTACAAGACCTGATACAGCAGCACAAGTTACGATAGCAGAGCCTACATCTACTATTCAAACAACTAATACTGCACCTTCAGCGCCACAAATATCTACAACAACAGGACATGTGATAACATAGATAATATCAGAACCAGTAACACAACAATTTACGATGAGAAATGCATTAACAACAGCTCCTACGATAGTACCTCTTTCGTCAACAACTGTGTCGGAACCTGTTATTCAGCCAAACACAATTCAAATTGATGACATCGCAGATATTCCGTATACGAGAAGATTAGGAAAAGAACCAATGCTACCGCAATCACCAGTCATTGAGCTCCCAGCTGACATGTTCAGATACATGATGAAATCAGTTTCTACGTACATTAACTGAAAGGTAGGAAGATTGCAGATGCTGCAATCAGGGCAACCAATTGCAGTAACTACAGTACCAAACACAAATCCAGATTTACTTGATGGAAGATTCAGATCTCCATTGGAATTACCGACATCTGTACCAGAAAGAATGTACCAGTCAAATAGGAATAACAAAAACAGTTACCATGGAGCACAGAAAAACAACTCAAATGCAATCGCAAATCAACAAATGATGAGCCATGTACCAACAAATTAGAAACACGAATGGTAGTATCAAGACACCCAGATACATTTCAAGAAAATATCATAAGGATGCTTCGAGAGCAGGAAGATAAAGTGAGACTATTGATTGCAAAACCAAAAATTGATCCAACTAGGAAATTTCATGATGGACCATTCTCAGTAATAGTCAAAAAATGCAGTTTGCCAGAGAATTTGCATTTACCAACTTTCAGGAGGTTCAAGGGAGATACTGATCCAAATGAGCATACATTCTACTATGAACAGATGATGGCATTATATTTGAACAATACACTGATTATGGCTTGTTTCTTTCCAAGCAGTTTACAGGATGACGCTCTTAATTGGTTCAACAGTTTGCCTGAAAATTCGATTACAACATATGAAGACCTTCGAGACAAATTCAAGCAGAATTATTCATGCAATATCAAACAGACAGATGTCCTTGAGATACTATTTGATGTGCAACAACAACCAGATGAATTATTTACAGAATTTCTGCGTAGATTCAAAGCAGCAGCAGCACCAGTGGGAAAGGAAAATAAGAGATGATATGTGTACTATTCAAAAAATCACTTCTACCAGGACCTATAAGAGATTCATTTTCAGGCTCTGTGTTGAATTCCTTGGATGACATTTATGGAAAAAGCTGGGAAATTCGTGCGAAGAGAACAGGACAACTGTCTAACAAAGTCAGACAAGAAGATGTTTCCTGAACACAAAATCTACGCGACAGTACCAAATTCTGGGGATAAGAGAGTAAATTCGCCAAAGTCACCAATGGACCAGCCCGATCAGAAGAAAATTCATAGGGAAGATATTGAAAGTAGATGAAGGGAAGAAGAAAATACGTTCATAAAGTTAAACGCATCCTCGGAAGAAATTCTTAAGCATATTAAAGATGAGCCATTCTATGAACCCCCAAGACCTATGAGAAATAGTGGAAGAGGGAAGTCCTATTGTAAATATCATGGATCATATGGTCATCATACTAATTTCTATAGGAATTTAAGAAGATTCATCGATAGGAAGATAAAGGAAGGATATCTAAAAGAATTTGTTCTGAGTACAGGAACAACACCATCAGGAAGTAAGAGCCCAGAAAAGGTTGTCAAGGTATGCGTGAATATGATCCATTCTGACCCAATGCCTGTGAACAATACAAGGGTAGATATTTCAGATAAAAAGAGAAGGCTAGAAGAAGTAAACTCTATAGGATGTATCCTTGATGCAAAAAATTGATTCTGCCACCAAACGACATTATATTCACAAAACATGACTTGGCCGGAGTAACTATACCACACTCTGATGCATTAGTAATTGAGCTACTAATTGACAATTGGTATTGCAGGAAAATCCTAATCGATCAAGGTTCGACATGCGATATCATTTATCTTCAAGTAGCAGAACAGATGAAACTCACAAAGGAAGGAATACTCAAGGAAAATACCTCTACCTACCCAATGGGAGAAGTAACTTTACCAGTTAAAGTAGGGCCTATTACGACATTTTTGGTGCTAAACACAAAGTCGCCCTACAATGTGATTGTAACGACCCGTTCCTCCACCAATACTGTCCCCACTTAACCACTGCGGTCATCCGGCAGTGTGGGGTTTTCAACGGGCACCGCTGCGGTCATTTAGCAGCAGCTTCCCGGGAGTCACCCATCCCTGGACTATTCTCGCCCGAGCACGCTTAACTGCAGAGTTTTTCCAACTGCTGAGTTGATTATGCTTGAAAAGGCCTCGGTGTTAGGAAAGGACGAACCATTACATATATTCTATTCGGTGAACCCTACCCGCCGAATCGGGGTATTATAATACCACCACCTTTAAATTGGAGTCGTCCCCGGCTCCGGAATATATTTTTCAAGCCCAAATCTCCGACGTTCCCTGCCCCTCATGAGACGAGCTACCTGGACCAACCCCTCCAGCGTACTCTCCCACCCTCGACAGGTGAACCGTCGTCGGCTCTGATACCATCTGTAACGACCCGTTCCTCCACCAATACTGTCCCCACTTAACCATTGTGGTCATCCGGCAGTGCGGGGTGTTCAACGGGCAACGCTGCGGTCATCCGGCAGAAACTTCGGAGGTCACCCATCCCTGGACTACTCCCGCCCGAGCACGCTTAACTGCAGAGTTTTTCCAACTACTGAGTTAATTATGCTTAAAAAGGCCTCGGTGTTAGGAAAGGACAAACCATTACTTGTATTCCATCGTTCGGCCAACCACCGCTGTTAGGTGCTTAAAACACCTATTCAAGAATACCTCTTTTATACACTTTAGTTAAGCTTATGCCTCATAAATTGGTTATTTCACGTTGTTTTCTATTTTGCAGGTACTTTGATGTCATTTGACACATAATGAAGCAATTAAGAGCCAAAATCATTGCTTAGAAACACTGGAAGTTGATGGACAGAAGGCTAGAAGGCTTGAGATGTCAGAAAACCCAAAATTGCTAGAGGCAGCCTTTACAGAATTACTGGAGCACCAAACATCATTTACTCGGAGCAGCTACATCCTATAGATTTTTAATTGCTGGAGCAGACTGCTTCTCGATCAGGGCACCTCCTGTTATTATAAGAACCAAAGACAGTCATTTAGACTTCAGACGCAACCAGTTCAGTTTGTTATACTGCTGCCATGATTGCCATCGACCAAGCCATGGTGCAACACATCTGCCAAGGGTTAACAGAGAAATTCAGAAGGGTTCGAAGGAGGAATGCAGTTGGTTTTCAAGTCAACAGGAAAAGGAAGAATGGGTTGTAGTTTGCTTTGGGGTTATGCTGGTTGACGAGAACATATAGAAAGAAGAATAAGTTGTCGTGATTTTGACTGAATTAAGAAGAGGAGGTGAAATTGAAGAATGGGTTTAGAGAGAATATCGAAGATAACAGGATCTATGAGGTTTGAATTGTATTTGGAACTGAAAACCAAGACAACAGGGGAGAAGAAGAAGAACTGTGATTGAATGGATTAATGAAAATATTTGAGTTGTGAACGGTCTCTGAACATGGGTTGTCTTCAATTGTGAATGTGTGTGTGTGATTGCAGGGAAGGAGAATTCAGAAATTAAAAGAAACAAAGAAAGCTTGGTCTATGTCAATGTCAGTACACGCAGCCAAGTTGTTTGTAAAATGGCCTAAATGACTAGTCTCGCAATTTCGAGTTCAGGCATAATCAGGCTACCACTTCAGAATTTGCCGTCAAGGTTCAGGAGTGGTTTCTATTTTAAAACAAAGGTGTTGCTGATGGTTGCCGCTGCTGATGATGTAAGGAGAGTTGGAGCTCAATAATGGGGTATTCGGAAGATAAGTTCTGATGGTTATTATGGAGTGCTGCTGTTGGTATTTACCGTGAATTTCAGGTGGTCAGAATATATAGAGAAAGAGATGAAGCTTTAGTGATGGTTTGGCGAGTTTCTGTTCAGGCTTCTGCAAGTTTATCAAGGGTTGGTCTTTTTGCTGTAAATTTGAACAGGAAGTAAAGGGGTTTGAGCCATGGGTTCGAGTTTGTGTTTGGAGAGGTTCGAGGGCTCGAGTCAGGATACAACAAAGGGTCTGATGTGGTTTGAATTGTTACAATCTGGTGAGCTGTGTAAGAATTTACAGGTTGGTGCTGCTTGGGTCTGTGCTATGGGTTGAGTTCAAAGACTGCAGTAACTTGGCGGACCCATCTATTTCAGTTATGGAAAGAGTTTTAGGCCTGGAAAATAGCCAAGTAGAAGAGCTAAGGCCGCTAGATGGTTGCAGTGAATGGTGGAAGATTACTGAAGTATATTTGGGCAGTTAGACTTGTTTAGGAAACAGGGATTTGCGTGGAAACAAAGTTGGCAGGAGTAGAGGCTATAAAAGAGGAGGCGCAGACAGAGAATCATCATCCTTTCACCACCAGTTCTAGGGCACCAGTTGGAGCGGACAGAGAGCTCTTTCACCAGCAGTTTGGAAGCACAGAAAGCATAAGGAGGCAGCGGTTTCTCGTACAAACTTCAGCAGCAACTCTGGTCTGCTGCGGCGGTTTGTTTATCGTATCTCTTTGAGTTTTAACAACTTATTTTCTCTCAAAGATTATGTTTTCCTTTAAAAACATGAGTTGCTAGTTTTCTTTATTGATTGGGGAGGATTTCAAAACTCCCAAGACATGAGATTTTAATCAATTTATGCAAGTTAATCTTTTAATATTTTTGTTTTGTTGATTGTCTTTTACGGTGCTATGACCATGAGATGTATGCTAGTTGTTCAAGTGGCCAATTGAATATCTTGTATGCAACTCTAATGCTAGTTTAAAGAGCTCTAATCCGTAATTGTTAAAGTAATCTTAACATAAGTAGTAAAACATTAACGTTGCGGAGGGATTCCGTGGACAATAGTGTGTAGAAGATAACCCTAAGTTAACATGCCGAACTTGTGAGCATGTGGTTAGGATCAACCCGATTCATAGAGCATATCGGTTAATTACGTTACACTTTGAGAACTTATTCAAAGTGGCCTAATTGGCTAGAAACGAGTAGAGAACTTATTCTACGAAGTGACCTTGGAATCTAATAGACTAGTTAAACTTGTAACTTGTCTAGGGTTTGTTAACAATCGAAATTATTGAAGATTATACTTGTATGATTACTATTATTCATGTTTGGTTGTGGAGAATGAATCTTTGATCAATGCCTTTATCATAATTTGAATCACAAATTTATTATTTTCTGAATTTTTGTTTAAACAACAACAATCCCAATTCTCATAACAACTTGAACTCACACCTCCCTGTGGATTCGAACTCGACTTACTCCATTACTTCTTAATTGAATTTGTGTAATAGTTGAGATCATATTATTGATTGGTTTGACACACCATCAAAATTGGCGCAGCTGCCGGGGAGGCAGTGGTAGTTTTAGGTTGTTATTTTTGTTTTTATTTCTTGTTTTTCGTTTCACTTTTAAGTTCTAATTAAAATCTCAAAAATCTTATTTCAGGTACTTGATCTCTGGCATCACAACGTTGGAATTACAAACGGTGTGGTATCACAACACGCGGGGGAAAAGTACTACAAGAACCTCAAATATAAGAGATGGATGCGAATGGCAACCCTCTTGTACCTCCACATGTACCAAATCCTCCACCACCCCACCACCCGCAAAAACACTCAAGGAGCTTACATCACCAAACTTGGACGAGCAACCTTTTTGTGTACGGCTGGATGGTTCTATTGAGTTGAAGCCGCAATTGGTTCACTTGCTGCCCAAGTTCAATGGGTTAGCAGGAAAAGACCCCAATCGTCATTTACAATCGTTTAATCGTATTGTGATCAGTTTAAAGCAAGGGGTTGTGGATTCTGATCAAGTTATGTTGGCAGCCTTTCCATTCTCATTATGCGGTGCTGCGGAAGAATGGTTATATTATCTTCCTCCTGGAAGTATTCCAACTTGGACGGCAATGAAGAAGGCATTCTTGGAGAAGTACTTTCCAGCATCAAAAACAACATTGATTCGTAAGGAGATATGTGGTGTTAGGCAGATGACCGGAGAGACTCTCTATGAGTATTGGGAACGTTACAAGAGGTTGTTAGCTAGCTGTCCACATCACCAAATCAGCGAGCAACTCATTGTTCAATACTTCTACGAAGGATTGCTTCCAAGTGAGAGACATTTAGTTGATGCGGCGAGTGGTGGTGCATTAACCAACAAGACCATTGAACAAGCTACAAATTTGATTGAAAGCATGGCTGCAAACACGCAACAATTCTACACTAGAGGTGATCAAATAGTAAGAAAGGTTAATGAGGTGAGTGGTTCTTCACACTTTGAACATAGAATGAGCAACATGGAGAAGATGATGCAACAAATGGCGTCGGTTATTCTTCCATCATATGATGGGAATGTAGAACAAGCAAATGCCATGTATCAAAATCAGCAGCGTCCAAGATATGATCCATACTCTAGTACGTATAATCCGGGGTGGCGAGATCATCCTAATTTCAGCTACGCCAACAAGCAATCTGCGGTTCAAAATCCGTCATTCAACCAACATGGTGGTTCTTCGTTCTTTCAGAAACCACAACAAGAACCTCAAGGTACGAGTGTGGATGATAAATTGAACCTTATTCTCACTACATTGGCACAAGATAGGCAGAAATCAGAGATGGCAATGAAAGATGTGCAAAATCAAGTTAGCCAACTAGCCAATGACATCAACATGTTGAAAGCAAAAGCAGCGGTTACACTTCCTTCTCAACCCTTGATTCCAAGAGAGAATGTCAGTGATTTGACATTACGAAGTGGGAAGCAACTTGAGCAACAAGAACGGGAACAACCGCAACGGGAGAACCATGAATCTCTTTTGTTCCTTCTCATGCAACTAAAAAGGCCGATATGGTACCAAATTCTAACTCTAAACCTTTTGTTCCTTCTCATGCAACTCTTCCACCTTTTCCTAGCAGGTTCAAGAAGGCAAAGAAAGAGATGCAAGACAGCGAGACTTGGGAGATCCTCAAAAAGGTTCTTGTAAACATTCTGTAGTTGGTAAAATCCCCATAGTGGAGATTTTACCAATACACCC
>JAJJMA010165137.1:0-15828 GCA_023529015.1 Papaver nudicaule | reverse complement strand
AATAAAATATTGGAGGAATCCCGTCAAAGAGTAAGGCATTAAAATAAAGTGGCACAAAGTGTGGAAACAAAGCAAAGCAAGCTCGCTCAGGGAGCAAAAGCACACTCTAGAACCAAATGGCGAAAGTTCAAAAGAGAATATCGAGACTCAGTAAACACGGACTCAAAAGTGCAGCTAATCAATCTTCTCGCCTTCGCTAAGCATTTTCTAACTCTGAAAAATCTCTTTGAAAGTTCGAATTATTTACGCTGGGGCATCTCTCGCCTAGGCTAATGCTTAATAGAATTCTTACCACAAGGATATATTTCATGCAAGTCATCTAAAAAAAAAAAAAAAAAAAAAAAAACTCGCATCCGTAGTTTCAACAACCTTCTTGGGGAAGAATTTCTAAACACTTCTCTTCCAACTTTAAAAGTTTTTGAATGTTCATGCACTTCACATGCTTAGAATAACGTTTAAGCAAGTCGTACGATAGGCCATGACACCATTATATATATAAGTCACTTAGCAAATAACGTATGAAGTCATAAAAAATTTTCCTTACAACATGCTAGATTCTTAAAAAGTCGATTGATTTGCTTCCTCCCACCTCGAGGGGCATCAATATCAAAGTTTTACTTATCGAACGTTCAAAATAAGATTATATCCTAAATTAGGAGTTCTACTTATATTGGTTTCTTTATAAATCGATCGAATCGCTTCCTCTTACCACAAGGGGCGTGAATATAGAAAAAAGATTATTAGCTTCGGATTAAGAGAAATAATGCAATTATAAAGTTTTAGACACATACCAAAATAAATGTGATAAAGCCATCTCTTCGCACCTTGAAGGGGCGGGGCATCAAAAGAATTATGTTTAAAAGAGCGAACCATCTCTTTTTTACCTCAAAGGAGTGGGGGTATCGAATATGTTTACACGACACCGAGCAATATGCAATGAATGAAATCAAGAATTTTTAAAGTCACCAATTAGCATTTTTTAATGCCTTAGATTTATTAAAGTCTCCTCTTGATACAACATATCACATTCCGAAAAAAACATGCTTGTCACATTACGACACATTCGAAATCTCATTAGCTTTATGCAATCTACGATTTTGCAAACTATCATGTTATAAACAAATTATGCTCACCACAAACAGCTCGGTACAACTTCCAGATCCTCTTCGATGAGGCAAAGTCCTATTTGCTTAGGCATATCTCCTGAGGCTCTAACGCCATAAAAGAGAACAGGCTATGACGCCATATCTCCCCTAGTGCCTCGTCGCAAAAACAAAAAGGCTTTAACGCCAAGGCAGAAAAAGCCAAAAACAAAAAGGCTTTAACGCCAAGGCAAAAAACGCCAAAAAATAAAAAGTCCTCGAATAGCAGGCACAGAGCTGATGTACATGTAGTCGTAAGGGCCCTACGATCTATATGGCACAGTCCTCTACCCACAAGACACCCCGTTAGCGGTGGTTACTTTGCATCAAAGATATATAAGCCGAGGCGCATTGGAACCCACTACCATTCGACCTCTCCTTTGAGGCGTCGAGGGGACGATAAATGGGATTAACATCTACCTTTAGAGGTGGATGGAACCCCGAGGCAGCTAATTAGCTTACATTCACGGGAATGGCAAGCGAGTTACGCAGCCGAGGGACCTCCTCCAAAAAATCAAGCACAGCCTTGAGGAGGGGCTAGCAAGAAAAGAAGAAGTCGAACTCCAGGCCGCGATAGGAGAACAGTACCATGTCTAAGTTCCAGCTTTGACCGGCACTCCCCCATTGTGCTACTTTATTATCGAGACACATAGCAGCTACCCACCATAAGTTTCCTACTCTACTTAGGATAAATGGGTTATCAGAACACCACCATGTTCTCTCGGAGGATACTTAGTATCTTCGATACCCACCTAACGTACTGAGGCAAAACGGGTACCTATGGTCTCGATAGCCAGTGTTTTGCTTGAAACCAGCGCGAGTAACTCAAAGCCTTTGGGAAGGGTGATCCGTACGCCCCCACTAGCTTGGTTACTGCCTCCCACATCGAAGTAAGCCCCGAAGTTGCACTCTAAGTAACCTTAGGAGCCTATACTTTGCAAGGTAAACTTCGTGCCTGATCACGAGTTACCAGGCAAGCAATACATCGAAGGAAAGTACGTGCCTGATCACGTCATATTACAAAAACCATGCGTCGAAGAAAAGCATGACTCGCTCATGAAAAAGAAAACTTCATTGAAGAATGATTCAAAAATATACTTTATCAAAGAACGAATTGACAATACTCTGAACTTCATTATAGGATGAATCGAAATATTTTGCAGGATGGCTCGAAGTACAAATGAATCGAAACACAAAAGATGCACGACAGGGGTACAAACAAATCACAAAGATATTACCTTGAAGTATTCATTAAGGCATCAAGCAGGAGCATGCATCAAGGGTTCTCCGATAAAATCTAGTGAAATGATTTCAAAATCGACTTCGCTCTCAAAACGCTCGAGGATGATTGTACATACAAGAACTTCGCTAAAAGACCCACTCGTAGAAAACAACATCAAATAACCCAAGGAGCAAAGCAAAGTGATAGCAATCTTCGTCCACCAAAGGAGCATGGCATCCTTCGTTTCACAACGAAGAGTCACAAAAGTCAATACACCGAAGCAGTAGCTGGAGCAAAACAAAGAATGCAGGGGCAAAGCCATTGGATGCCAATCTCCTCGTACAACAAATTCTCTTTGTGGAAGGTACACTTCGGGAGAACATTTCCTTTTGCTTACAAAAGTTCGGTTCCTTCACTTTCGAAAGCAAAAGGGGGGCAACTATACAAGGGAATCCCGAGTGGAAAAATTTTCAAAGCTCATTTCTTCAACAACAACGACACCAAACAGCCCAAGAAGTCGTCTAGGAACTTCACGCAAGAGTAGGAGCAAGTATGCATACTCGAAAAACATTTTGTACTCTTCCACTCAATTCCTTCGACAACAGTGGAAAGCCAAGAACTCACTTCGCTCGAAAGATAGTCCGAAGGAAGAAAATATCACAACAAAAGAAACACCCCGACAACATCTCGGTTACCACCTTTCGAGCTAGTTACAATATGAAGAAATCATCTGTCTACATCGAAATACACCAACGAATGTCATCTCAAAATTCAAAGGATTCATGAAATAACCATTCATCATCGACGAAGCCCAGTTATGCAAACACCAAAGTCAATCCATGGCATCTATCTCCTTCAATCCGAAGCAGTCATCTTAGCATTCTCGACGAAACATCCTCGGAGCAATCTTCTTGAAAAATAACCTCAATACCCAACGCGTTGGATAAAAGAAACACCAAAAAGGATCAGGAGTTCACTAATCAACTAAAAGGAATAATCATGACAGGAGTGCCACTCCGAGATCATCCTCGACCTCACTTTGAAGTCATCTTCGATCACACTCCGAGATCATCCTCGACCTCACTACGAAGTCATCCTCGATTACACTTCGATTCGACGGCACACATTTTCGTTCTCGATAATACGGCAGTCAATAACCAACTTTGATGGACAGTTACCTCGAGACATCTCCTTCGGATCAGCCTGCATACTTCGATGACTACTCATCCTCTTCTCGATGCCAGTTCCTTGGATTCAGCATCACATTCGATCAATGAAATCTCAAACCATCATGAAAAAAATACCAGAAAAGGGGAGATAAAATTCATTCGTTACCAACTCAATCAAGCATACCTCCTCGGCAACTCAACAAAGACGTAAATGTTACAAGTTCGAAGCTGTTGAAGCAAGTCAAAGTACCAAAGCTAAACGAAAGGATACAGCACAAGTCAGCACACTCCAGGATTCTCACAAGTCCACGTGTCTCATACCGTCAATTATGACAAGAAGAATTTGCAAACGGATTAATCTTCGAAACATCCATTGGCAAAGGAGCAAACTGTGGGGGTATAATTCGGACGATCCACGTGTCATCATCCTAGAAGAAGAGGAAGACATCACCTTATAAACACGAAGAGAGTCGAAGACTAAGACTACAAACCATGGACCACCACCCGAAGATGTCACCTCGATCTACCAATCCGTCCGAAGTAGTTACCCAAGCTCCCCCCGAAGTGAAGATCAGGCCCGAGGAATAAGTATGCCGAAGAGATAAACCGACATACGAGAGCCGAAGTCACTTGAAGACGAGGCGCACCAAAGACCTACTTTACTTAGTAGCTAAGATAAGGGCATTTGTGTAACTATCATGTAAATTTCCTCTATATAAAGGAAATATCTCCTAGGAGAGAGGGGATCTTCTTTTACTTTCTCTCTCTACCTCCTTCTCCACTACTCATCTTCTTCCCCAAAAACTAGATCTAGATCTAGAGCTAGAACTCCTCTCTAATGGAGATCCATGTAATCACCACGTTGAAATACATACAAATCTTTATACACTTAACCTTTAACTACTGTTCTACAGTCTTCGGTATTGTTCTTATGGTCCTCGCACCATTGAATCTCGTTTGATATTACTGTATGTATGAGTAGATCTGATGGATATGGCGCCTTGAGTACCTATGCAGATTTTCTACTCGTACAAGGATCGTGTAGAACATGTCCACTCGGCGCCACTTTCTCGTAATTGTCAACTATCCCTATCAGTTTCTTTCAACTGTCGTAGACCGCCAGACCAATACCCCTAAAGTTATCCCCCCGTGTGATGTTTTTGATGTCTCGAGTAATACGCAGATATTGCGTAGTTGAGTTGAGTTGAGTCTGAGTAGAGTCGTATGACTAGGATGGCATGACCAACATGAGTGTGGTGTCTTCAAGACACGAGTAGTAGGTGTATAGGAGTGGACTTGGCTGTTGGCCAAGGCCAGGAATTCATAGCACCATTGACTTGTGGCGCCATAGCCTTTGGCCAAGGCCAACTTCCAAAGCGCTTGTTTAGCGCTAACCCTGTTATCATGGCGCCACGGCCTTGGCCTTTGGCCAAGGCCAACTCATCTTGTTGTGGCGCCATGATTCATGGCGCCACGACCTTAGTCTTTGGCCAAGGCTAGTTTCTCGTGAACCCATGGTGGCTCATGTTTCGTGGTGCCATGCTATATGGCGTTATGACTTTGGCATTTGGCCAAGGTCAACTTTGTTGCAGCTGGTGCGTGCTGGCTATGCCTTGGTTATGGTGTGCGTGCTTACGCTACAACATACTTGAAGTCATGGCGTGTTTATCCATGGTATGTTAGACCATCCTGAGCTTGGGATAAGGTCTGCTTAAGCCTGTTTAGGCTGTTGTGTGCTTCTCAGGGAGCTCTGGACAGGCCTAGAACTTCGATATTCCTGAGGTATTCATTAAGACTCGAATGTTGAGTCGTATTAAGAGGAAATCCATGAGGATGCGTCTCTGTTAACTCTTCACCATGTACCATATAGTGATCTGGTTCTGATGCCGAGGAATTCGAGGCGATGTCGACATGAAGCAGATTAATGGGTTTAATGTGCTGGTGAGATTATCAGTACTGCACTATGATATCATCCTCTCCACCGGGGGTTATAAGAGAGAACTCATAGAGAGTTTATTCAGCTCGTAGAATGGGTTGCATTCTGAGCTATAGAGATATGCCTGAATAGGCAATTGCCTTTAGGTTAGGCATGGTTAGAGAGTGGTTTTACAATTTTGTCCCTCTCTCATTTTTCACCATCTACACAAAGTTGACGCAAATAGGTACTTCTCGCGATTTTATTATTGAGTTTCAAAGATTATTGAATTTCGTTCAAGGAATACCTGAGGATAAACTTGTTAGTATTTATATCATACATCAACTAAAAATGAGTGAGGTAACAGTAGATCCGGTTAGATAAATGGCCTTAGTCCTGCAATACCTTAGACATATTCACGAGGGTGAATGTTATCAAGTAGAGGTATCTAAAACTTTGTTAGGCGCATTCGAATACACTAACCCACTGTGAAATGATACAAACCGGGGTCTGCTATCTATCTTTTGTGAATATCATAACCACATTAATAATCGTGACCACGCAGCAACTCTCATTCCCGACGTTATCTACAAATAAGATAACAAGTCTAAGGAGTTCATCGTAGTTTTGGGGGCTGAATGATCAGGGAATCTTTGTATGGGAGAGATTGAATCACATAAAATGATTAATGCTGGAATGATAAATGATTCATCAATGTAACGAGGTTCAGCACGTCGTGTGCCTACGTCCTTGGGGAAAACTATAACTCTTATTCATACTATATTAAATTACAACATTCTTGGTGGACTAAAAGATAGTGAGTGTTTGCTCACCTAATCTTCCTAAAATTCTTCGACCCCTCCCTTCATTGTGTAAGGGGGATATTTAGAGTGGTTTATGGAGGTAATTGATTTTTACTACGCTTGTTTCCTTCTAACATTTGATGTTCCACGCCAACAGCTGGACTTCTTGCACCGCCTTGGTTGCCCACTCCTGACTCGACACCTCCTTGGCAGAATCTATCTTCGTTGTCTAGCTTCTTCGATGTTCTTGATGTGTTGGTTCTTATCCCTTCGGTTACTCATCACCGCTTGGGTATCCACTTGTTGATCGACACGTCTCCCTATCCTTCTGTCGTGGTATAAAGTTGAGAAGTGACAGCTTTAACACGCGTCCTTCATGCTCAGGCCTACCTAGACTAGGCACATCATGGCCCTCGGTTTCCATCACTCCTCGTGATGAGGTAAAACGCGTGGAAGATGGATTTAGTACTTCGTCTTCTTTTGTATACTGTGCCCCAGGTCCTTGGTAAGTGACACGTGGTCGTCAATATTTTGGTATTAACGGTTTGCCCCTTTTCTTTCAGTTATTACCGAGGGTAATTATGGAAAACCCTTCGCTTTCTGCCGCCACTTTCCCATGTCTTTACTGTGTGGTCCCAATTTTTGATCGTGTGTAAAATTTCTCCTCGTATCTAGCGTCAGTTACTAATCATTCCTCGAGGCTATAAGTATCAGAAAAAGGATCTCAGTTTTAACTTCTTCTTCTTTATTTCTTCTTTCTGCTCCTTCTGATAGGAAATCCCATTTTCTCTCCCCTATCGATGTTGGTTTCTTCTCTTCTTTTACTTCTGATCCTTTCTCCCGGAGAGTTCTGGCGGCTAGTTTTTACTTTTTCTTTACTTGGTGCAGTTTTGGCTTCCTTCTTCAGGTGATTCCTCTGACTTTTCATTTTCTTCTGAAATAATATTGTTTCCTTTTCTTTATACGACATCACTGCTACTGTTGACTGTTCACTTCATCTTCTTTTGCCGTAGCGATTGTTTGTGCTTGATGTTGATTTGTTTGCTTCTCCTGCATGGTGATTGCTTCGTTTTCCATGTTTGTTCTTACTTTTCCTGCATCTTTATCTTTTCTTTTGTCTTCTCAGAATCATGAAGAGAAAGAAACCCAAGGCCACGAAGTCTAAGTCAGAAGAGATCTCGTCCCCTATAGCCTCAGTTGAAGTGATTGACACTAGCCCCCCTCATTACGAAGTATCAAGGTTTGAACCTTCGTCCACGGAGAGTTATCGTCATATACCCCTCGAGGATCAAGAGTACCTACTCCCTTGACGACTTTGAGATTGAATACTTCGGGGGAGACGTAGACGTTCTGACCGAGCATATGGTCTTCAGTTTTCCCTTTGATGAGAACACCCTTCTCATTACGGTTGGTCAACTTGCTGTTGGGTTGGTTCTTCCTCTGTTCAACCCTGACGATCCTTTTTATTTTGATGTTCTATCGAACCGCCAAGTCCCCTCGAAGAGCTCCATTCGAGGGATCTTTCAATATAGTGGAAACTTCCTTAGGCTTCTTCATGAGTGTTGGCTCCGTAGCAAAGGTAAATCGAGGATAAGTTTCTATAATCCTTCTGATCCTCCCGTCAATGCCGATTCTTCGCATTATACTCCTGCCAACTTTAATGCAAAGTGGGGTGATGTTATTCAAGCTACAAATTATTTGCCGAGGTGTGTTGGCCCTCGTCGTCTTAGAACTCCGGGAATCCCTTCGTTGTTGCCGGACTATGATGATATCAATCGTACCAAGATCCCTGGTGCTAAAGATCCCTTCCCTATGGAGGAAAGAATTCATCTTGATGGTTTGATGGTTTTAAGATTGATGCGTACTCCTCTGAAACTTGTTGGCCCTTGGTTTGATGGTTTTAAGATTGATGCTTCAGGGAATAAGGTGTCGAGGTCTTTGTCCGAGCTTCCTCCGCAGTATCACGACTTCATTGCTTGGATGTTTAACAAGGACTCTGCTACTGTGCCTAGAAAGAGGAAGGCTAAGGCTGGAAAGGGCGATGTGTCTGCCTCGGGAAAGGATAGTTTTGTTTCGTTGTCAAAGGTATGGCTTTGATTTTGAATTTTTTTTATTTCTCTGTGCTTTCCCCCCGAAGCCATAGTTTTGACAAAGGTACATGTTGCTGCACTCGAAGAAGCGTTCTTTGAAGAAGAAGTATGGTGAAGAAGAAGAGCAAAGTACTGGTGGTAGTCCTCCCAGCGAGGTGTTGGGGGATGACCTTGGTGATGGTGCTGGTAAGAGGAAAAAGATTAGTGTCGTCAGAGAAGAAGAAGAAGATGATAGTGATGATGATGATGATAGTGCATCATCGAAGTTTTCCTATGGTGGTGATATAGATGTTGACGTTAATTCTAGGAAGTGAAAAACTGATGGTAGTGTTGGGGGTAGTGGTGATGTACTTGTTGGTGCTGGTTCGGGTCATGTCGATCAGCCCATTGACCTATCCCCTATAATTGAGAAGAAGAAAAGTAAAGTTGATGAAAGCGCGAGTAATCCTTCGCAGCATACTTTGTTGGTTGGCATGCCTACTTTGTCTTATGGCGCAGTAGGTACTTCGTTGTTTGGTTCTCCGTTGCACGGCTTTCCTCGTTTAGATTGATCGGGTTCTACCTGCAAGGGTACGGTTAGCAGTTCTCCGTTGCTGGGTACCAGTACCTCTTCTGCTACTCCTGTTGTATCCTTCGGTGGTGGTGCGAGTGGTTCTTCGTTGTTTAAGATAGTCCCCCATGCCCTGTGGTTTTGTCTTCGGCTGGTAAATCCCAGCTTCTGATGGATTCCAATGATGCATTATTTGCCCGCTGCTTGAGACATTCGTCGCATGTTTCCTATGTGAATGCATTGTTGGTGAGTCATGAGGAGAAGTCGCAGTTGGAGAAGACCTTGGGTTCTCAAATGGACCCTTCTCACCCCCTTGCTGCTGGTGAAGTACCTACGTTGGAGAAGACCCAAGAAATTGTCAAGCAGTTCTCCGGCTCCCTTCCGGAGTTGAATTTGTATGCGGTAAGCTCCTCTGTTGTTGACGTTGGTGTGATTCTTCTTTTGTTTCCTGAAATTGTGCCTTACCACTTTCCTTTTTTGCCCGCAGTTATCTCAATACGTGCAGTGTTCTGTCCTGCTGTTGAAGTTTTATCCATCTAAGTGTGTTCAGCTTGAAGCTTATGCTACTCAGATTGTTTCTGACCGTGATAGCGCAGTTAAGAAGTTTAATGAGTTTCAATACTCCCAACAAGGTTATACTTCGTCTACGAGGGTGACTGAGTTGGAGAAGAATTTGAGCGACGCCCAAGCTGATAAGAAAATTGCCCAGAAAGCCCGTACCTCGGCTGACTTCGCACTAGCCCAGGAGATGGAAAGATCTACAGGTAAGCTTGGTCTGCTTTTTTTTTCTTTGTTTGTGTTTGTCTGCATTTGTTTGTGTGTGTATTCTTGGTCCACTTTTTGGGGATTGAATATTCGTTCTCGTATCCTCTTTCTTATTCCCTTCTTTGAAAACCTTCGTGCTGAATGCGATAGACTACGTCGTGACTTTTGGTATGCTGAGATAAGGATAGATAGGCTCTTAGCCATTAATCGCGACCTTGAAACCCAACTGGAGATTTCCAGTTCTCATACTGCTGACGTGGTGGCAGAAATGGATAATCTTCGGGCTTCTTTGAGATTAAAAGATGAGCTTATTGTGAAATTGAAAGGGCATATTAGTACAATGGAACAACGTGCTGTTCTTCAAGAGAAAAGAAATGTTGGTGCTCGACAAGACTTGGAGAATTTGCGGGTTACATGGGCGAAGGATGTTGCTGAGAGGAATTCATTGTACCATAAGATGAAAGAATTGGAAAAGACAGTGGGAGAAGCTGGTTCTTCATCTTCTCAGTCTGTCAGTGCTTCGGTTTCTGCTCCTAGGGACTTCTCTCAAAGGGTGTATAATCTTGACATAGTTAATCGCTCATTGAAAACCGAGGTTGAATCCCTTCAATCTTCGATAAATGCCTTAGAATCTAAGTATGATCAATTATCCGAAGTATTCTCCCGGGTTGATTCCCAACGTATTGATGCCGAGCATAATCTCGAGTTATCCCAGAGTCATGTCGAAGGTAGCTTAGAGCATGCTATAGTTGTCTTCTTGTTCTTCTTTTTCTACTCGTAGGTTTGGAGGAGCGGCTTCGTAAGTTACAGTCTCAGGTGGGTGATCTCATCCAGAGGGATACAACGGCTGAGGGCTTGGTAACTGAGAGGAATGCCACCATTGCTTCCTTCGGTACTCGTGAAACATCCTTGGTGAACGAATCTAACCAACTCCGTGAAGATCATAAGGCCCTTAAAGCGAACGTGAATGAACAAGCAGCTGCTCGTGCCGAGCATCGGGTTCGCCAGTATGCTCAGGAGTCCACCGAGTGTATCAATAATGCCTTTGTGACGACCGAGAATCACTTCAATGCTTTGTACCCAACTCTTGGATTAAAGCTTCCCCATGCCGAAGTACCTGATGTTTGATTTTTCTTCTTTTTATTCTGACTAATGGTGAGGAGGATGGCCTCTTTCACTTGTATCTATCTTTTTCTCTTTGGGACTAGGATGGCCTCGTCTCTAACTTTTTTTTTCTGTTTCCTTGCTATTGTGGATACTTGGATTTTTGTTGATGGGGCGGAGATGGCTCCGTTCCTTTCTGTTGAACTTTTCTTGTGTGTGGGTGACGAGGATGGCCTCGCTCACCTGGGCATTCTTCTTCTTTATGTAACTTATATGCTTGTGTATCCTGGTACTTTTAATTGCTCTCCACAGCTTAAGGCTACTGTTTTAACCCTGAGATAAGTGTGATTACCACTGGGCAAGTGTGTTTACCCAAAATTGATAGGATTTTACTCCCCTCAGGGAAGTGTGTTTACCCATGTTTTCTTGGAATGGCCCTATCTGTCGACCACCCTTGGCCAGAAGGGATCTAGGATAGTAGTCCGGGAAATAGGCTTTCCCGCAGTTTACGACGTGTGAGTATCTCTATCATCGGGATTCTTACTTTTCGCCTCGTTTCCTTGTACGAGGATCCTAGAGATAACATGTGTACCGCAGGTATGCTCCTTGTCTATGGCAATTGTTCTGTTGCGCTTTTTGCTATTTTTTTTTTGTGTGGTGTTGCCATCACCCCTAAGAATGTCTATTGTTGTAGTCCGAGTGCTTAAGATCTGCCGTTGTCTTTGTATCCACGTGGTATCTCCCTTTGCTATAGCTTTAGTCTTCTTGTCGTTGTCTTCTTATTATTCATGTCGTCCTTCGTGCTGCTGACTCCTCTTACTTCTTGTACGCTCCTTTTTCCTTCATGCATTAAAATAAAATTTCTCTCCAAATTTGCATTTCTCCATATGCCGTTGAATACTTCATTTTCTGTCGCCATTTCGATATTTCTCCACCAATTTCATGGATCCACCTTTCCCCCAACACTGCGTGGTACGGGGTTGGTGCCTCGACAACAATAAAATTCACTTGGGTTTGTACATGCCCTATCTCCACCTGCAATGCTATTCCTCCTTTGGGCGCCATCGTCATTTCGTATGCATCATGGATATACGCCATTGGCGGGCCCATATGCCCGTCCCTGAGTCCCATATGTAGAAATTGTTCGTAAAACAGGGTATTGTGCGTGCTTCCTTCGTCGATGAGCACCTTCGTGGTGCTCTGCTCATGGATCGTCAACGTCACGACTAGTGGTGCCGAACTAGTTTGAACTTCTTCGTGCTCTGCATCCTTCGGTTTGGATAAGTATATAACTTGTCGCCTTCTGTTTCATGATAACTTTCCCCCGTGCTTTGAAAAAAATATCTCCGCGGTAAAGTCACATCTTGGCCAAATTCTCCTCGGCCTATGTATCCCTCGATGGTATTACGAAGGTGCTGACAGTGGTCAGTGTCGTGCCCCTGCGTTTGGTGATACTCGCAACGATATTTGTGATGTGTTGTCTCCTCCTTTTGCTTTCCCCTCGTGGATGGGTAAGCAAAGTCGCTCCTACTACCTTCTTTTCGTAATATCTCCAATGGCTTTAGCGAGAGGATCATGTGTGATGCTTCGGTTGTTCTTCTCCTGTCGCTGGTGCCTGCTCCGTTCTTTTCCCTTTTGCGCTTCTTTGTCGTTATTCCTGGTCGGCGCTTCTCCACAGTCCGTCTGTTCTTCATTGTCGTGTTGACTTCACAGCTGTTGGGTGGTGCATCCTGCTCCTTCTCCTTCTCCTTTTGGCTTGGTTTCTTTCTTGAGTCACAATCGATTCTCCTTCGTTGGTATCCCCATGGATTTTTACTTCCAGGGTGAATACCGAAGCCTTGCTCATATCAAACTTAAAGAAATGCACATCGCCCGTGCGTTTTCCTTCGTTTGGCTTGCAATATCATGGATTCCTTCGTGCTTCTTTTGGGATATTACCTTCTCTTCGTTCCCGGCTTTCATTTCCTGGCTGTCTCCTTCGTCAGCAGAGTAGCGTCCATCATTCCTTCGTCAATCATCGTTTTTAAACCAAATTCATTGGAAAATTCTACAAACTAAACCCGCTGATAGGTCGTGTGCAGTGCTTAGTCTTTTGCTTGTCATAAAATAGCAACCAGTGATGATTTCAATACGTCAATTGACGGCTTTGCAGGTGCTCAGTGCTACTGTTGTTGACCTGTGGTTGGTTTGGTTCCTAGCTAGTGATGTTGTTGTTTTGTTGTTAGAGACAAGGGTTCAATAGTTGTTGATCAAGTGTTTAACTTATTTTCAATCTTCATGGTTTTCAGGAATGGAAGTCTTCTCGCGGCTTGCTCATCTCCATGATCATTTCTTCGTACTTCGAACTTCCTTCTTGGCTTAAAGCATTCATTAGATCCATTCGTTCGTCTTCGATCTTTCTTTTTTCGTGGCCTTGGATTTCTTCAAGCGATGCCTCGTTGTCCTCGACGCTTTTGCTTTTGTGCTTCTTGATTTCCGTGCTTATTCTTTGTCTTACGAGATCTTTGCTAAATTCCTGAAATTTGCAATGTTTAGGAAGAAATGTTTCCTCGCACTGCCGTACCCGTTAGAAGGTAAAGTTTGCTCGTATTTTAGGGAAAGAAAAAGGAATCCACTCGGGATTCCACAACAAAATCTGCTGAAACGTTTAAAAACAAATCCTTCATTTACTGGGCGTTTTTTTTTTTTTTTTAAAAGGAAACTTTGCGGGTGATTCGATATGCCTTTGTTTTTCCTTGTTATTTTTCAGATTAAGAAAATTTCTACCTCTAGGGTCACTTTTATCTTCTAAAGAGTGGTGTGAGTCCCTCAGGGTACAAATCTGGCTTTCTAAAAATGTTTAACTGATCAAAAAACAAAGGTTACTTGGCGATTTTTGTAATGAGCTGAAATATCGAGAAAAACCAGATAAAAGCTGAAAAATACGTTGAAAACTTCGTTACCGTGATTATACAAGACACTGGTCCCTGTTTCTAGCGCCAAACTGTTGATGCTAATTTTCCCATATCATATATCAAAAACTGAGTGAGGTAACAGTAGATCCGGTTAGATAAATGGCCTTAGTCCTGCAATACCTTAGACATATTCATGAGGGTGAATGTTATCAAGTAGAGGTATCTAAAACTTTGTTAGGCGCATTCGACTACACTAACCCACTGTGAAATGATACAAACCGGGGTCTGCTATATATCTTTTGTGAATATCATAACCACCTTAATAATCGTGACCACGCAGTTGTTTTTGCCTGAAAAATACTGCACCGTCTCGCGTACTTTCGTAGTGCTCGAGATCAAAGTCGAACAAGACAAGCCTAAACCAAGTCAATGGCCGTTCAAGTCTTGCTTCGGTCACAGAGAGGATAGAGGTTGATCTAGGGAGGGAAACAGTGAAAGAAACTTGAGATCAAGCTCTTGGAGGCACATCTTCTCTTTATGGTCTTACAACATCAGCGGGTTTCACTTGCAAGGGAGGATCCAAAGAGTTTGCCAATTGTGAAGCATTGATAGCATACTCTTGGCATAATGTGCGTTCAAACGCATCAGAAAGTGTTTGTTAATACCAAAATATTGACGACCACGTGTCATTTACCAAGGACCTGTGGCACGGTAACCGAGGGTCATGATGTGCCTAGTCTAGGTAGGCCTGAGCATGAAGGATGCGTGTTAAAGCTGTCACCTCTCAACTTTATACCACGACAGAAAGATAGGGAGACGTGTCGATCATCAAGTGGATACCCAAGCGGTGA
The DNA here is from genome assembly GCA_023529015.1 of Papaver nudicaule. Lineage (NCBI taxonomy): Eukaryota > Viridiplantae > Streptophyta > Magnoliopsida > Ranunculales > Papaveraceae > Papaver > Papaver nudicaule. The sequence continues at coordinate 1,323 of JAJJMA010165137.1, read as the reverse complement.
TGAGTAACCGAAGGGATAAGAACCAACGCATCAAGAGTATTACCTCCATAAACCACTATAATACCCCCTTGCACAATGAAGGGAGGGGTCTAAGAATTTTAGGAAGATTAGGTGAGGAAACACTCACTATCTTTAAGTCCACCAAGAATGTTGTAATTTAGTATAGTATGAATAAGAGTTATAGTTTTCCCTGAGGACGTAGGCACACGACGTGCTGAACCTCGTTACATTGATGAATCATTTATCATTCCAGCATTAATCATTTTATGTGATTCAATCTCTTCCATACAGAGATTCCCTGATCATTCAGCCCCCAAAACTACGATGAACTCCTTAGACTTTTTATCTTATTTGTAGATAACGTCGGGAATGAGAGTTGCTGTTGTAGATGGTGAAAAATGGAAAAGGAACAAAAATGTAAAACGACTCTCTGATTATGCCTTGCCCAAAGGCAATTGCCTGCTCAGGCACATCTCTATAGCTCAGAATCCAACATGTTCTACGAGCTGAAAACAACTCTCTATGAGTTCTCTCTTATAACTCCCGGTGGAGAGAATGATATCATAGTGCAATACTAAATAACCCCATCAACTCATAAACCCATTGATTTACTTCATGTCGACATCGCCTCGAATTTCTCGACATCAGAACTAAATTGCTCACTGGTACATGGTGGAGAGTTAACGGAGACGCATCCTTACGGATTTCCTCTTGAAATACGGCTCGACATCTGAGTCTCAATGAAAACCTCAGAAACATCACGGATCCAGGCCTGTCCAGAGCTCTCTGAGAAGCATACAACGGCTTAAACACACTTAGGCAGGCCACACTCTAAATACAAAATGGCTAACATACCATGGATAATCATGCCATGACCTAAGATACGTCATAGCCCAAATACGCCACAAAGGATTAGCCTTGGCCAATGGCCAAGGCCGCGGCTTCGGAAGCATGGCGCCATACTCATGGCGCCACAAGATATTGGCCCTGGCTAGTGGCCAAGGCCGTGACCACAAAGTCACAGCGCCATGAGCATGGCGCCATATGAAACTGGCCTTGGCCAATGGCTAAGGCCACAGCTGCTGTGGCGCCATGAACTATGGCACCACTGAATTTGACCTTGGCCCATGGCCAAGGTCGTGGCCACATCCACCACGCGCCATATTCATGGCACCATGAGTTCTGGCCTTGGCCAATGACCAAGGTTGCTGCTATACATCCACTATGCGTGCCTCTAGCACCACACTCACATCGGCCATAGAGTCATAGCCGCACGACGCTGTTCAAACTCAACACAACCATGTGATATCTGCATACCACTCG